>WTSP01026437.1:0-38090 GCA_025331215.1 Actenoides lindsayi
ACGGCCTTCTTCCTCTGCTGCCTGCAGCAGCGCCCGCCCGGCACCTCGCAGGACAACCGAGAGGTGACAACCTTCCTGGTAAGGAAGCCGCGGGGCTGGCCCGGGAGGCGGGGCGGGGCCCCCCCGCACCCCTGCGAGCTTTGCGGGGGCCAGAAACTCCCCCGCAGCCCTGCGCTCCAGCCTCTTGCCGCTGCAGGTGCGGCAGCCCGGCTCTGTGAGCCCTGCTGGTAGCGCTCCCCTAAGACGTGAGGAGAGCGAAGGGAGCGTTCCTCTTCCTGCTCATCTTCTCCCATCAGGATCTGCCACTGCCCGCTTCAATCAATCGTGCAGCAGAAGAGAGTGTTTCTTGAAAGTCATTTTACGTTAATTTTTATGACACGCTGCGTGTTTGCTGTCAGATCATTTTCACCTTGAATTACTCCACCTCTCAAAGGGGTGTGACAATCACTTTATACATTCATCCGTGCAGTACCAACGTGGAATTGTCACTACACGCTTAGCGTTCAGTATGCCTGGAGAGGTCCATGTGGCAGGTACAGAGTGTTCCAGGGCTGCAAGATCTGCTAGTAATTTTTGTCTGTTGTAGTTACTTGGAATGTTTTAAGTAACGTAAGAAGTTGTTGAAACAGCGTATTAGTAAAAACGTTGTTGAAGCTATATATTTATTTTTTTTTTATCTGGAGGGGGTAAAGGAGTAAAAAACTTAAGCAACAAAGACAGCTCAGGGTCAGGTACATTAAAAGTTTCTTTCTAGAATTTTGAAAAGTTTGAAAGCAGGTTAGAAGCAGATGAGAAACCAGACAGTTCTATAAAAGTGTACCTAACAATTTTGGTATTACCGATTTATTTTTCTTTTAACCGATCTTGCTACAGAAACTGCAAAGTCTCTGAGATCTTACCATCAAAAGAGTTCATGTTTGTTATAATTTTGTAGTAACAGCAAAAATCTACCCCGCAGGCTTCTGCACACATTAGCACATGCACCCTGTGAGATGAAGATTACCAGCAGTTTAAACACGCAGAACAACGCAGTGCTCAAGTATGAACATCTGGGTGTTCATGCTTTGAAAACAACAGGCATAGGAAGAAGATTTTTAGAGGTACTTTTGATTCCTGAAGCATCAATAGTAACCTCTGGTAACTGAGTTTAAGGTTTTCTGTTGGTTTTAGTAGACCAGGCCCTGAAAAAAAGTCTGTTTCCATACTTGGCATGCCTATGTGTAACAGAAAAACTTACGAGGAAAAAAAAAACAAAAAGAGGAATTTTTATACATTGCTTATGATTTTCTTTTTTTTTTTTTATTTCCTTGGTGATTTGGTACAGTTTATACATGGTTTTTATTGTGTTCAGAAAATGTGGACTGTTGCAAGCTCTCTTTCTGTAACGACTTCCTTGTTAATGGCTTTTAAAGTTAGTGATACTTTCCATCTGCTGATGAATTATTTCAAGGCTTGTTTTCATCTTACAGTGGTCATCACCTCCAGAAGCCATTGAGCGCTTTCAGTCTCAGGAAATACGGCTCGCTCCACCTCAGTTCTATGAAATGTGTAGGCTGTGCAACTTCTCCTCACTCGGGGAGTTACACGAGTTCAGCTCCGCTCGAGCTCTAGAAGGATGTGAACGTTGGCTGCCTGTGATGTTAAAGGCTTCAGATGGCTACATCCAGCTATTGCCAGGTCAGAAAACAGGTGAAGGGCCTTTTAAATATATTTCTACATACTCAAGCCACGTGACAAACTCTCTGTAACTGTAAGGAAAATACTCTTTTTAAGTTACTGCATGGGTTCTTTTTTTCTACTGTTTGGCTTCCTCCTTTGATAAGAGTTGGTAATGGCTGGTGTCAGAGACAAGCTGCTGAATCAACCAGCACAGTTCTCAGTCTCATCCTCTCATATGGTTGCCATTAATATGTTTATTTATGAAGAATTTCTTGCATTGCAGCTTTTTTTTTTTTTAAATCTGAAGGATCTATTAAAGCTCCTCCTATTTAGTCCTTTCCAATGGGAACTCTCATTTACTTCAGTTAACCCTTTGTCAGTGCACGTGGATCAAGCACAGCTGCAGTATCGATCCACAATGCTAGTGGTAGGGCAGCGATCTAAAAAGATACTCTAATTCGTTTTCCTCCTGCCCTTTCTCCTATTTACATCTCTCTAATTGCACGTTCAGGTATATTTTTGCCTATTCCTTAGGAAAAACTGCATATACTATTTGTTTTTTATTCCTTTAGCTTGCTTTTCCTTTTTTTTTTTGTCACAAGTGACCTCTAGACTTTCTGTATTTGTGGTATATTAGCACTCTTGCACAAGGGTAACAGATTTATATGGCAAAACACTGTTTTCTTCAACAGAACAGAACAAAGTAACAGTTTGTATTCTTAGTCCTATCACAGCCCACCTTTGTAAACTTGGGAGAGAATTTGTTTTGTTCTCCACCTATTATATAAACTGCTGTCTGAGCAGGATGTGATAATAGCATATTAGTATTATCAGAAACTCAACACCTCAAACATGCACTGCACTGTCACTGACAGACACTTCAGACATGTATGGCTGTATCTTTAAATCTGAAGATGCTTAGAGGACAGTCACTTTTGTACTGTGAAATACATTCCCACTGAGTTTCACGTCCTGATAAAGATTAAGAAATTGCTAGTGTCACTCAATCAAAAGGCTGAAAAATAAGGTAGGCAATGTATAACTAAACTTTTTTTTTTTTTTTTGTGTGCCCCCAGGAGATGAGTTATATCCAGAAGATCCAGATTATACAGGACAAAAGCAAATAAGCATGTCAACAGATAAGAAAATTGAAGATCTCATGAAAGAGGGCAGTGTGTTTCACAGGATAGTAATAAAAAGCATCAACAATCTTGCTGTCTACGTTAATATTCAAGCAAAATATAAACACATGCACCCAATGATGATAAACTCTGATTGTTCAGGTCACAATAGCAGATTATAGTATCTGATTTAAAGCTAGAATATTTTTAATTGCATACATATTCACTGTGATTTTGGTCCTTTCTAACCGTTGCCAAATAGTGAGGAAAATATTCCTTTGTCCTGCCAAAGCATTGTTGTGTGTGTGGTTTGGGATTTGTGTGTACCTAATTGTTTGAGTCTTTGAAAGAGCACCATGGTGCCAGTTCTGATGTTTAGAAGCTACTGGCAATTTAACATAACCATCACCTTCATCAATCATTAACATAAATGCTTTTTCATCCTAATTATACTGAGCCATTACCACCTGATTGTACTTACATAGCCATGGCAGAATATGCTGCAACACTGATCTGTTGGGTCATGCAGGGCTTTTTCTCACTGAAAATTTAAGTATTTATTCTGCCCAGAACAAGGATGTTTTAATTCTTTTACCATGCTTCCCCACGTTATCCATTAGACAACTGTAACTTGTGTCTCGGAATGAATGAAATCTCCCATTCCACATCTGCTGACATCTCCCAGTCTATTCTTTTTCATTGGGGGGAAAACCAGTATATGTGTTTATATAGAGATTTATTAGCTAAAATTCACTTCTTAAATTATCATAAAGTTTATATTTGATATATCTAAATTTCTTCTACTAATTACAATCTATTCAAACTTTCTAATTTATTATTCTACCTTTGATAATTGTACAAAGTCATCATTCAGATTAAGTCCATTCTTTTTATTCATGATAATTTCTATCTTTAAGTCAGCAATTGTAAAAAGCGAAAAAGAAATTGTTTATCTCCAAAGAGATACCAACTACTGAAGGGAATAATGTACTACCTTGGAAACACCTACTTCCCAATCTCAACATGTCACATTTTGATTCTCAACCACTTTATTCAATATATAAGAGATGTAAGAACTTCAGAGGAAGGATTGCTACTTGCTTTTTTGCTTTGGATTTTTGTTTGGTTCGTTTTGTCATTTTTGTGCAATAAGTGGAGTAAATGGAGCAGTGATGTAAGTTCTTATTTATCTGGAAGAATAATGAATGATGACTTGAGATTAGCCAGTAAAATTGTTTAGAAAGCCTTGTTTCGGCCTTTGTTCTGTATTCCAGTTAAAATCTTCTGCAACGTTTTCATTCATTTGAATTGGTTTGTAACATTCATTTGGATTGGAAAAAAAAAAAAAAAGTAAAATAAAGGTTTCCGTTTGGACTCTGAACCACTGACTTGGGATGTGGTCATCCAACCAATTCCTTATCCATCAAATCCACCTGGGGGACCTTGTCAAAGGTATTAGAGGAGTTCAGGTTGCTCTGCCCTTCTCCACTCATGTAGTTACTCCATCATAAAAGACAACTGATTAGTCAAGCACTATTTGCCCTCAGTGAAACTGTGTGGGCTGTGTCAAATCACCTCCCTGTCCTCCATATGCTTCAACATAGCTCTCAGGAGGATCTGTTGCATCACCTCACCAGGCACAGAGGTAAGGCTGAACCATCTGTAGTTCCCAGGGTCCTCCTTTTTAAAGATGTGTTATGCTCCCTTCTCTCCAGTCACTGGGGATTTGGCCTGACTGCCAAAACCTTTCTAATAAAAGAGAGTGGCATAGCAACTGCATCTGCCCGTTCCCTCAGGACCCCAGGGGATGCATCTTGTCAGGTCCCATGGTCTTCTCTATGTTCAAGTATCTCAGATGGTCTCGAACTTGGTCTTTTCCTCTAACAGAACAGACTTTATTCCCTCAGTCCCTACCTTGAGGTTCAGGGATTTGAAACAAGGGAAGACTGATTGTGAGTGAAAACTGAGGCATAAAACCTGTTGAGCACCTTGGTCTTCCACATGTGGGTTGTCACTAGATTTTCCATCTTATTTATCATGGGTGGGGGTATAGACATTTTCTTCAGTCTTCCTTTTCTGACCAACATACCTGTAGGACCCCTTATTAACTTCTTCACATCCCTGGCCAAATTCAGCTCCACCTGTGCCTTAGCTTACCTGATCCCATTCCTACACACCCAGGCAGCAACCCTCTATTCTCCCCTAGGAATACCTATTCCTGCTTCCAGTGCCTATGCATTCTTTCTTGCTCTTCACTTTGATCACAAGGGCCTTACTCAGCTATGCTGGTTTCTTGCCTCCCTTGCCCTATTTCTCACACGTGAGAATCGAGAGCTTTTGCATCTCAAGAAAAACATCCTTGGAGAGCTGCCAGCTCTCTTCTGCTCCTTCACAACTGGGGACAGTTTCCCAGGGACTCACACCCACTGGTTCCTTAAACAACTGAAAGTCCACACTCCTAAAATTCAGGGTCTTCACTTTACTCTTTATCTGGCCTGTATCTCTCAAGACCATGAATTCAAATATACAACATAAGAAAATATATTTAAAAAAAAATGAAATTACATAATCTGCAACTGCTTTGATTTTACAAGATAATATTTCATGGTTGCTGGAAAACTTTCTTGATGATTTTTCATTGTTCTGTACTTTATGGTTAAACTACCCATTCATTTTTGTGGTAGAAAGTAGCTTTTAGGAGAAAATATTTTTCATAAAGAAACAATTCAGCAACCTACACACAGGTTAGATTCTTACAGATACTCTTACATACCTGTATGATGTTGTACATTATGCCTCTAATATGTTTTGCTGCCTGTCAAAACCAGTTACTTCAATATTAAATATGTACTTTGAATGAACCATCTTCTCCTCTGTCTTTGATATCTCCTTCTGCCTCTCTTTTTCCACCACCAAAAGCAAAACAGTCGAGTAGGGGGGAGCCTAAAAGCCAAAGGACAATAAAAAAAGGTAACAAAAAATAACAAACAAACAAACAAAAAGGAACAAAAATATACTATTTTTCATAGAAAGTTGCAACAATCATTAAGTGCAAGCATAAATGGTTTAGAATACATGTACACCTTTTAACAATTAATACCTTTTAATAAAGCTTAAAATATTGATGATTAAAGCTGTGGTTTCAAAATACTGAGCTACTCTTAAGCATGAGTTTCTCCCCAAAGAGATGTGCTGTCTTTCCCAGCTGCACGCTTCATCCCCCTCTGGGGCTGGCTCCTTGTCCAGGTAGCATTGTGCAAAACTAAATCAGGGCTGCAACACCTTTTTTTTTTTTTTAAATCCTGAATGGGAAGTGTGAATTAAAAAAAAGAAGGAATTAAAAAAAAAAAAGTGCTTTCTTTACCAGGGCTTGAGATGCAAGAACCAACATTCTCTTTTAAGGCCTAAATGCTACAGGGCATGTACAGCAGCTGCTTTCTGTTGCAGGTATGCGTGTATTTAAGCGGCACAGCTGAACTGCAGCAGGGAAGTGCCAGTGCTCTTTCTCCCCCTCTCCCCAGTTGGACACTCCCCACTCTCTCCAGTCTCCCTCACAACGCGAGCTGAAGCAGCCCCAGGGCCCGCTACCTCCTCACGGGACCCCGCCTGAGGAAGACGCGGCCGCAGGAACCACCCCAGCCGGCTGCTCTCCAGCTGCTCCACCGCGCTATTCCCCGGCCCCTTCCCTCTTCGGCCTGAGGCACCCTCAGCGCTGCCCGGGGCCGGGCCGCAGGGCTCTGCCTTCTGCCTGCTGCCTGCCGCCTGCCTCCGGCCACGTACCCGCAGCCATGGCCGCGCTCACCCCAGCGGCCCTCAGGGCAGAGCAACACTCTGCGGAGCTGCGCCTGCGCGGGGGAGGCGGGAAGGCGGGGCCTTTCTGGAAGCTTCTTAGGAGGGCGGCCGGGCGCTCGGCGTGGCTGTGGGCGTGGTGGTGGGGAGGTTGCGGAGACTGCGGATACGAAGGAAGCTGGAGGAGAGAATAAAGCAAGAAAAGGTCGTTTCTTGACGGTCTCTGGCTGGGTGGTGCCCTGCCCTGTGCCTTTTGGGGTGTGAGTAAGGGGGGTGGGCTGGTTCAGGCTGCCCTGAGGCGAGGGGCTGAGGTAGGCACTTGGTTCTGCTCCGCTTTCTAGGAGCCTTTCTATCAGGCTTCTGTTGCTTGAGGGGCTGCCTCTGGGCTTTTCTGGGTGCACTTCCTTAAGGTAGCTCTTCGGGGTGAGAGCCTTAGAGACCTCGTGCATCTTTACAAGGTAAAGATCCTTACTGCTGGGTAGGAGATCTGAGCAATCTTCTGTGTCAGTCCGTTCTTAATCAGGCGGGTATGTTGCTAGTAGAAATGTAGCAGGAGAGCCAGCCTTCTGTGTGAGTGTGTTTTATCCCTGATGCTTTGATAAGTCATTTAGTAGTTCTGCTTTTCTCAGAGATTAGGAGAGGTTGTTTATGCCCCTTGCATGTTACTGCTGAAATAAAAGTGTATTTTTTTCCTAAGTATTTAAGGCAGCACTATGTATCACACTTTACTATGGTAGATTATTAAAAGTATGTTTTAATGTGGTATTAGGGATTGATCTATAATCTAGATGGTGTGCTGCTGTCATGATACAATGTAGAGCTTTGAAAGTAGTTTAATCTGTTTGGTTGTTTTCTCAAACTGGGAATAATTAGTATTCTCTCTTACCAAAGCATGGTGCTGGTTAGGATCATAGTGCAATAGTATTGCTTCTTAGTCCTGACTTGTTCAACACTGGCTTTGAAAGTCTTGACTTTCTTCTTCCGGAAAACTTTATTAGGCACCTACTTCCAGCGTGAATTTTTCCAGCTGGCAACTAGACACTAAAGCAATGTTCTGGTTTGTGCCAAAATGAAATGCAGGTTATTTCAGTCCCTAGGTAGTTTGTTAGTGCATTGTCATTCCTCGGTGTGATACATACTGTTGCAAATGAATGTAATGTGAAATACCAGTCAAAAATCTCTGGTATGTTAAAATTGTTTGTTAAGGCTGGGACTCTCCTTCTTTGCTTGCTTGGGTTTTTTTAGTTACGTAAGCATTTCCCTGTGGTGCTTCTGCCCGTTTGGTGATGGAAATTGTAGCAGCCTTTGTCCTCAATCAGCCTCTTTCTGTTGGCCTTTAAGATAAGCAGCTATATACTCTAAGTAGGTTGAGGATAGCAGGTGTGTTTTGGTGTACTAAAAATTGATGTCGGTGCATGTAAATAAGCATAAATGGCAAATCTTAAGTAGGCTTCAATACAGTGCTTCTTTAAGAAGGCTGGTTTGAACCCTTTGATAAATGTAAATCAGTTGTCTAGACGAATACTCCTAAGGCAGGTCATAAAAATCTGTAGATTTTCTTTAGTTCTGTGCTCTGTAGGTATGCTTGAAAACAAGTGATGGCTTTAAAAATCGTTAATAAAATGTTTGTACTCTTGCAGTGGTGTTGAGGAAGATTCTAGCTGAGAAACATGGAAGTCTTGGTATTAGAGGTATGCTGGCATTTTTTTTAAGTATGAAGGAGTTTGATTGTTTTACTGCAACTCTCTGGAAGTCAGATTTGTAAATAAGAAGATGTCTCTATTTCCATTCAGCAATGTTTTTTGTATGTGTGGGGTTACACAGGGATTATATATCTTTTGTCATTCCTTTAGGCGTTTTTATTGTTTTCATCTCAGAAGAGGCCAGTAGGGATGGAGCTAAAGTTTGAAATGGAAGATGAGCAGCATAATCTTAAGAGTGTGGTGTATTACGAGATTCTCCTGAATTCCACAAGAGATGGTGGAAAAATCACTTTTCCAGAATGCAGGCAGGACAGCTGATGGAAGGGATATCTATACTATATGATGTCATGCTCAGCAGTTAAAGGTGTGGGGAAGGAGGAAGAAAGGGGGACAGCAGTGGCTATCAGATTTGTCTTGAAATGTCAGTGTTAGATGTGATGAAGCCCCCGTTTCCTGGAAATGGTGAAACATCTGCCTGCCAGTAGGAAACAGTGAATGCCTTCCTTATTTTCCTTTGCTTGCATGGGAAGCTTTTGCTTTACCTTCCAATTATATGTCATCCCACTGCAGGAGTGTTGAGGGAGCAGCCGTGTGGTGTTAACCTGCCTACTGGCATCAACCCACAGCTGGGGATATGAAGCTTTACAAAGGCTGAGCAGAAAGCTACGACCCCATTTTCAATAAACTATCATGTGAACTTTCTGAGCATGAGGAAAAGCCCTTGGTGGGGTTTGCTCTGTGTTTTGGGTTTTTATATGTATTTCTTGAGGACAGTATGGAAGTAAAAAGCTTTGTCTTTGCACTTTACCCACTGGTTTAATCAACCTTTTTAGATGGATAGTGCTGCTGCCTTTCAGACTGTGTGCCCTTAATTGCAGTGCGAAATAACCTTGTGAACTGAAGTTGTGTGACGTGGAAGGAAGTTTTGCTTGTTAATGTTCTATATGCTAAGCATCAGTTACAATTTTTTTTTCACTGCTTCTCGGGTTCTGTTTTTACCTTTGCTACTCAGATGTTCTTAAAAACATTCTGTTGTTGTAGAGGGAGCTGCTAGGATTTGTTACTGTTATCTACCCCTTGCCCCAGATTGAAGATCCAGGTTGCTTCTGGGTTACTGTGAAAGGATGTGGGCCTTACACAGCTGATGAAATGGAATACAAAAACCTGAATGCCGAAATGAATCGGTTCTATGAGAAATCCAATCAAGGTATGGATGAAATAAAGCCACTAACAGTGGAAGAAGGCCAGGTAAAATCATTGTATTGTGCAGATAGAGAAATAACCTGTTTTGGCATTGTTTTGGGGGTGAAGTATCAAAGATATTAATTTTTTTTCTTTAATACTGCTGTGTAGAAAAGTAGATAATGACATCTATTTGGGTTATATCTTCTTATCTGTAAACTTTATAACTGCAGAAGCTGCAGTGCACTTTAAGAAGAAAGTTGAGGGCTCTGTAAGAAGCATTCTATGCTTGCCTCTAAACAAAGCTTTGTGTGTAATTTGCCCTGTTTACAAGAATCTGCTATCCTTTCTTTTTCAGGTTTGTGTGGTTTTCAGTGAGGAACTCCAGTGCTGGTGTAGAGCGGTTATTAAGTCAATAATGTACTGTACAGATCATTATCAAACAAAGTGTTTTCTTGTGGATTATGCCAAATACGTTTTTGTTAAATCAAAGGAGTAAGTGTTGGAGGTTTTGGTACCGTCACAGAAATGTATTTGTTAAGGTGTACAGATACTATTAATATTTAGACTGATAACGATAAATGTTTGGTTTAATAGGGCTGTGGGTCCACCACAAACAGCAACAGCTGTATGCCAGGGCCTTTCAAGTGTGGATGCAAACCAGTCTGTGAGTTTTGCAAGATGCTTTCTATTGGAGGCTTTTGGTTTTTTTAAAGATTTTGAAATAGAAATAATGTTAGCTTGTTGGGACTGAAATGTATGATTGGCAGTTAACATTACCTATATATCACTTCCTCTCTTATGAAGTGATTGTGTACTAAAAAAAGTTAAAAATTATCACCAGTGAAGATGATGCACAAAGCATATATGGAAACAGAGTTTTACTTGCTGAACCATCTGGACACAGATGTGTGCTGTTTTTTTGCCTGCAGTTCAATAGCTTGTTTACTTTTCTAAGGGCTGACAGTTTGTCTTGGTATGGTGCAAAAAAGGTGAGTTTTCAAGGTTTGAGTATTCAATAAAACCACTGTGAAACTTGCTGATTCTAAAGTCTTGAAAAATATGGTCTTAAAAATAACTGTTCCAGCTCTTAGCTAGATTTAAAGTTCATTTCTCTAATAAAGTAGGCAACTGAATACAAGAAGCTTTAGCAAATGTTTTTTATAGTATTCCACAAAATTTAGGAAAGCTTATGTAAATTATTTCAGTATAAATCTTAAGTTTAAACCCATTATTTAATGTTGTTATATTAGAAAGCAACTTGACAAAGCCCTGAATTCAAAAAATTATGTTCAGCTGGAAGTAAATGTGACTTACTGCTTTTTCATTGTAAAATAAAAAAATGGAACAGAAGTGATAAATATATAGGCTTTAAAAGCCTGCTGTAGACAGTGTCTTGCTGCTTATTAAAAGTCTCCAACCAAACCAAGTGTAAAGGAAAAGATGCTTTAGAGATTTCTAAAAATTCTAGAGAGTATTTATTCTTTATAATGATTTTTTTGTTTTTAGAATTCTTTTTAGGAAAATGAGTATAAATGTAAATGAATGTATTTATTAGATTTCCTTCTTGCTGATGTTAATCAGGACCTGGTTTCTCCCACAGAATTAGTAACTGCCAAATGGAATATGCAGTTCCAGTTGGTATATGTGGTAGTAAGAGCTAAGTGTCATGAAACTGCAGTGGTGAAGGATCAGAAAGACTGAGTAAATAAGAAATATATTAATATCTGGTGAAAATCCTGTTCAGTAATTGCTTCAGGTAGCAACTCTTTTGAAGAGGAAAAAAAAGCAGTGGTTTCGGGGTGTTTCCCAGTGGGAGCAAACCTTCTGGAAGGCCTGTGTTGTCAGCTACAGGGTAATGAAGGGGTGTGTATGAGACCAGTGACTTCGGGGGAATAAAATCCCCTCTGTAAAATGAGGTTCTCTCTGCTTTGTTTTGAAGCATTCGAGTTGCGCTGGAAGCATTTCTGCAGATCCCATACAGAGCAAGAAAGTGTAGGCTGTATTGCACAAAGCCAGTGACGTTGCATATCAACTTCTGCGAAGACACCGCAGAAATAGTGTAAGTAGAGTTTAATAAATGTGTTCTAGTAATAAATTTCTTCAGTGTGAAGTTTTGTTGCAGAACTTTTCTACAGAAGAGATGGTTTCAAGAAGAACTTAGGAAATCAGATTTTAAAAACTACTTCAGAGGAGCAGTTCTTAAATGAAACTGCTTTCTTAGTGAGTCTTCCTTGATGATTTGGGGCTTAGTACTCAACTGGTCAAATCTTCTGATATTTTCTTAAAAAACCTTGGGCAGTTGAGACAAGTTTTTGGTGGTTCTTGCCTTTTATCTGTCATCCCAGAGCTGTTTCTGCATTCCTAGCACGTGAACTCGGCTATCCTTAGGTGCTGTTTCTTACAGTTGCTCGTCTTTCTTTTGATACTCTTTATTTTGTTGGTTGTCATAGTTACATGCTTAACTGAAGTTCCATAGCTGTTTGTAGGTAGCTTTGTTTTCCTCATTCTTAGTGATTAGATCACTGGGGAATATGGCTTTCATGACAACAGTCATTAAAGACTATTAAAAAAGACACGTGGTCAAGCAGTTTGATTATTTATTTATTACTCTCTTATTTGAAAGAAGAAATTTGTATTGCACTTGCAGTATTCTGGCAGGATGATTATTAGCATAATTTGGATAGGAATAGCATGCATTTTGAGTGGGTTATTGTGGTGGATTATCAAAGAAGTATTGTCATATTTTGGTGATCCTAATTTATTTTTATTTTAAAGTTGCAGAAGAAGTTTATCCTAAAAAGTACAAGTGAAAAATACTGGTAATTTGATATGGGTTTAATCTCTGTACTTGTTTGTGTGTTTATTACTACTTGATTTTCTGCTACAAAACAATATCATCAAGACTGAAGTTACGTTTAGTTAGGGTCTGCTGATGTGTCTGGTGTGCCTAAGATTTGGCATGACTTGAAACCATTTCTCCACATGCATCCAGAGATTTTCTGGAATTACCATTTTAATTTTTGATGATGTGGGATACCTGATTGTGTTTATTTTTGTAGGCCAGCTAAAAGATGGGATAGTGCTGCTACTCGGTATTTTCAAAACCTTGTCAAAGGTAAGTAAACCTTCCTGCCGAAATTATAATTAGCACTTTTATTTGGGAAAAATAAACCAGTAGAGAAATGCGGTACTTGTGTTTCTGTACTTGATTGTGTTTGTTTATATTCAGAATGAAGAGAAAGGAGCTACATAAAGCTTTTCATATGGATTGACTAAGGCGAAAATATTTGTGAAGTGGCATCTTGAGTGCTGTGGGCTTCCATGCTGCATAAATGTTGATAGTTGACTAGATGGTGTCTGACTTCTAACAGGCTAAATAAGGTAGCACTCATGCAACTTTGTGAAAAGTGGAGCCTTTCTGTGTATTTAGTTGAAACTTTGTACCACCATCACAGCTGTGGTGTTCTAGCTTTGTACAGAGATGGCAAGACCTGGCTCCTGAGTTTACCCTTTCGGTTGTTTGACAAGGATGTAAGCACCAGCTCAGAAGAGGAATAGCTCTTACAGTTTTTAACAAATATTTTGAGCTCCCAGTAATTATTTTGTAAGCTGGCTTTTTCTCCAGTCTATTCTTGTCCTTTCCCATGTCTGTTGTTTTGTAGATCATGCAATCTTTTTCATACCAAGCCTTCATTTTAGTAGGAGACAGCTTTTGGTCTTAGTAGCAAAGCTGCTTATTATTGAGATTTTCTAATGTTGCTTGCTTGCTTCTACCTGAAAAAACTACCTACCTGCTTACAGGTATAACAAATTCCAGATAAAAGGTATGTGGAGGAGATGATGGGTTCACATAAGCAATAAAAAGGGTATTTAGGCTGATAATTTCACATGGTAACTGGCACATAGCACTGTTTTCAGTTTACTTTCTGGTTTGTTTTTGTTTTGCCCCACACAAAGTGTCACTGTGCAAAGTAAAGGTTAGTAGGGAGCAATAGCACTGAATTTAATTTCATGGACATTCCCAGACTATACCACAAGTAGTAACACGTACTTTCTTTTAACTGCTGGCACATCATTAATGTATACAGAAGTGCTTCAGAATTTACCAGTGGACTTTTAATCAGCTCTGTTTGCTTAAATGAAGAGCCTAACCAAGCTGCACAAATATGCAAATACAACTCCTTTCAAGAAAAGTAAATGTCAAGTTTGGGAAGGGTGCATTTGTATTAGAGGCTAAAAGATAAACTAGGACCTTTAGTGTAGAACTAAGACCAGTATGTGTGGAGAAGTCATCTGTTTCAGCTGTCAGTCTTCTTTCAAAGGCTTCAGGACAACTTAACTTTTCCAATTTTTCTGGTTTTATTGCTTTGTTACTTCCTTGTTCTGCTTAAAAGTTACTCCTTTTGTACTAGCTTCCCTAAAGAAATAGGTACACATCTGATTGTGATTATTATTTTTATCTCAGAAAGTACAAGTGACAAATACTGATAAGGGTTTAATCTTTTTACTTGTTCTTGTGTTTATTACTACATTTAGCAGCTACCCAAGTGAAAGTGCAGTTATGTGCTGTAGAAGATAACACATTTTACGTGTTTCTTTATGTGATGATGAAAGATGAAAAGGTAAGATACTTTCATACATACAAACCTGTTCAGGCACTATGCTGTGTAAGTTAGAACTTTGCAATTGCTTTAAGACTGAAAAGCATTTCTTGACTTCTGTCGGATACAGTAGAAGCTAAATCATAACTTGAGAGATTTTGGTTTTTATTTCTGTTGCTTATAAATTTCTGGAGGAATTCAGAGAGGCAGAAATTTCACTTTTCTTTATGAACTGTTTTTTTGGAAGGTATTGACAAGCAGGTGAAGTCCAGCAAGTAGTTCAAGTGGATAACTATGTGAATTCAGTGCACTTTTGCACCTTTCTGTGGGCATCATACTTCAAGATGCTTCAATAAGGCAGTTGCACAGTACTGTAAAAATAGTTCACACCATACAAGACTGAGCCCTGAAACCTTTGAAACAGGACTGCTGCTTGCCAAAATGTGTAACTTGTGCTAAGTCTCTGCTGTAGCTACTGTCAGATTTAAACAGCTGTGTGGTAGATACAAATGAATTTGTTTGAATACTGTTTCTACTTGGAGTGTCTTGCCAAGGCTTTTTAAACTGGACCTGTGGTCTTTACCACAGTCAGTAACTTTGAAGGTACATACTAATTTTAAATGTCCCCTCTCAGTTGAGAATCCCAGCTGGGAATAACATCACTGATCTCTGAGCCACTGGAGTTTAAGAAGTTTTAGGTTTAGTATTACTTTGTTTTTCTGCCAGGTCTTGATGTACACTGAACCAAAAAGAAATAAATCAGCTTGGCTTCCCAACAGTTTGGGTTTTGTTTGGGTTTTTTAGTTTTAAGGCTCATAGAAAAAGTTAGAGTACAGAATTTTAGACAGAAGGACAAAACTGACAACTAATGAAGACCTGTTTAGAGAGCATACAGCAAGATATGACTGATTTTCCTAGTCTGGAGTTAATGTATTTTCTCTGCAAATCATTTGTTCATACTGTGTATGCCTTACTGCTGTTGTTTGAAGTGCCAGGTAAATGCTGAACAAGTACTGGTGGTGATGGCTTGTTGATACTGGTCAATAAAGGTCTTTGCTTTTTAGGTATGCGTTAATGACGATCTTGTCGCAAAGAACTTTGCTTTTTTTGAGGAAGCTAAAGAGAATACAGGGAGTTCTGCAGATTATCAGGAGAACCAAACATCATTAAATGTTGAGGCACCTCCAAGGGAAACTGTTAATCCTGCGCTCGCTGTCAGGCCAGCGGTGTTTCAGGAGGAGATACCAACAAGTCTTGAAACAGGTGGGAATCGTGTGTGTCGGAAACAATCGTGCAATTCATCGTGTGTCTCTAACTGGATAGATGGAGTGTGAACCTACTGCCTTGGTTCAGATCCAACAATTGTATCAAATAATATCCCAACAAACGATGCTTAGGTATCAGACTTTACAAAAACCAATCAAACCAAGAGATGCAGGAAAACTGAAAAGCCCTTTGTACTATAGAAGACAAAGGAAGGCTTCAGGGTGAGTTGCACAGGCATTTGTTGATATGGTTAATGGCATTATGTATTACTGAAATTACTTGTGTTGATCAGTGATGCATTACTGGGTTTTTTGAGTTGGGAGGGATTTGTTTGAACAGGTAATTTTAAGTAGTGTTTCCCATGAGTTCTCTTGTTGATAGTGATTCAAGTCTGTCTTACTTTTAAAATGCATGCAACTTTTCATCCTCCACCCCTGTTCACTCAGTTCCTCTGCATAGTTATCTTTACATAAAGAAAACCTTTTTGGTTCTTTTTGCCTTCAGAAAATGATACAAGCAACTAAAGTCAGTCTCAACCCATTGTAAATAAAAATACTGTCTTTTTATCTGTTACTTAATCAGAAATAATGCCTTTTTTTGCTTATCTGTCTAGGTCTTGCTGTTTCCAGTTCCTTTCTTGCAGACTCATACCAAAAGTTGAGCACATTTCCAAGTACTACATCTGTAAGTGTTGTATTTTATATTAAATTGTCAAAGATGAATTAAATGTATGCAAGACAGATTAGGAATACTGTAGTCATCTTGCTTGTTCTTCTGTGTAACACAGATCTGGGGGACTGCATTCCTAATTCCTAATATAGGTGAAAAAGAATATTCTATTTCAGAATTTTCTATAATTTAAAAAAAAGGAAACTTTAAACATACACTACAGTCCTTGAAAAAGTTGTGCCTGTTTTTGCACTCCTTTGCTATATTTTCACAAAGATGATAGCTGTCTACACAGTTTCCTAAATAAATGTAAAAATACATTTTAATGTTTCCCTGAAAACAAAATAGTCCTTATGCTGTAACATGGTAAGCATTCATTGGAGTCTCTTCTTAGTGGGTAAGTTGTCTGATACTTCAAATATCGAACCTGGTTTCTTGCTACTTTATCTTTTGCTAGCTATTCTTTTCTGAAACATTTTCAAAAGATCAGAGCTCATTTTTGCACAATTGAAGTTATTGCAGTGTCCATGGGAGGAGAGGAAACCAACCAGTGCATTCTAGACAAATAATTACTGTTGAGTGTATCCAGTCTCAGCTCTTTTTATAGAGAGTCCTCTTCTGATAGATGCTTTTAAGGATAAGTTTGTTTCCATGAGTGCAATGAAACTGCCACTCCTGTTAGGTCAGGGAAAAAGAAGAATTCTAGAGGAGTTAGCTTTTGGCTTTGATAACTGAGGGCTGACACTCACTCCTCAACTTTAATACTTTACTCTTTCAAAATACATATTAATAATGATGAAAGTATTAGGGTAGATTTTTACTGAGCAGGATCACCTTTATGCTTTCCTGCAAACAGTCAGCTGAATTACATTTACCAGCCACTTAAGTGATGGGAGGCTTTGATCAAGCCATGTCTGTTGATTGCTGGTGACTAATGATGAAAGCTGGAAAGTCCCCAAGGATGTCTGGTTCTGAACAGGGGTAACTCTGGATCCAGTGGCTGCTACTGGTTAGTCCCTTGAAGATTTGCGGTGTTGTTCAGTTTAAGTTCACATGCATTGTCTTTGTAAGTGTGCAGCTGGGTCACCTGTCTGTTTTTCCTCCAGTCTGTGGTGTGCAGGCTTTCCATGATTGTGAAAATTTGGTATGTTTAAAAATAATCAGTATGTGTTCAACTAGCTCAGGTCTCCAGTTACAACTACAGCTCAAGATGTGACTGAATTAATTTTTTTGTCAGCGATGTTCTCGTCGTATAATTGGTTCCTCCTAAAGGAAATACTGTTCTGTAACAAGTCAGCTTGCTTAAGTTTATCAAAATTGTTGCCCTAGTGAGATAAAGGCAACTGAATTCAGACTGAATAAGGCAACAATTTTGATAAAACAACACGCTTGCAAATTGTTTAAAAATTCTGCAGAATATTTGGACAATCCATATTGCGTAAGAAAACCACTTTCAGCTCAGTAGACTAAAGAAATAATTCTTCTAAAATGCTGCTCTTGAACAGTATTTTTAATGCTAAAAATGTTTGTCTTTTCTTGACAGGCTGTCAAAACAATTCCTGGTTTGCCTTTCAAGGAAAATACAGCAGTTCACTCAGACAGGTATGATGCAGAGTGTTAAATATTTGAAGTGGTTATGTAATCAGGTAATTAGGAGCTGTAGTGTGTTTGCAGTTACTGTTCTTAGGCAGCTAAAAGGGCTGAGGGTAAGAGAAGAGGCATACACCTGGTTTTGGGGAAGAAGGGACTTCAAAGCTGCTGATACTTAACAGGACTACAATAAAAATAGTTCTTTTTAAACAGTAGCTTGACAACAAGGGGAGGTATTTCTTTTGTCTGCATGCTAAATGTGTCAAGTTGCTTTTTTTCATAGCGTGATACATAAAGTTTTTGAACGTGATGAAATAAGACTATGAATTGATTTGTGCAATGCTTTGACTGTCTTGCCTGTCAGTTGATGCATAGGTAATACACCCAAGGAGTGTTTTTTTCAGTTTCTAGCTGATACAAAGATATATTCTTTCACTTTCTGAAACTTGAAGAAACTTTCTTAGTCCCATCTGATTTTCTTCTTACCTTGAGGAACTCAACAATTATCTTTGTTAAAAAAAAATCTTAGAGCTATTTTCAGATACTTAAGAGTTAATACTAAATTATCTTTTTTTTTAAATGGTGCTTTTTGATTTCCTCTTTAATGTTCAAAGGTTTTCTTCCTTGGCATAGCAAACACATCAAGAATATTTTGCAAGTAAACTGCTTCCTGGCATTTTAGAAATACTGGTGATATTTATAAATTACGTTTTACTTTTGCATTTGTTGGATTTACTATTTGTATGTTCCTCAGGGTTCAGGGACTTTCATCTTCTGATCCTCTGAAGACACACATAACTGAAAATGACCACCAGGTATTTCAAGCATTAACTTCCATTTAACTTCTGTTGTGCAGATGGGTGTGTGTGGAAGGTTTTGGTGGTGTTGGGGACTGCAGGGGTGGCCTTTGTGGAAGGAGGTCAGGCACTGGTTGCAGCCATGTCAGCAACAAAACCCACTGTTGGTTGGTGGTGCCTCTGTAAAAACACCTTTAAGAAAGGGCAAAAAATACAGGAGGAGGGAAGTGATAAACAAAAGTAATGTGAAGGTCAGAAGAGTAAGAGGTTCTCCTGACAGGGCAGGACTGTAGTCTGTGGAGGACCCACACTGGAGCAGAGGAAAGAAGTGAGAGAGAAAGAGCAACAGAATGAAACTGCTGTGTTCTGGCTGCAGTCCCTGTCTTGTGCTGCTCCTTGCTTCCAGTGGCACTCAGTGTAACCTGCTGTGATGATAAGGGGGGGAAGGAGTTTGAAGTTGAGCCTGGAAATAGGGGAGGAAAGGTGTTTTTCTGAAATGTGTAAATGTTGTTTCTTTGGTTTTTAACTAAATCAGTACTCTTTTATATTAATTGGCAACTATGATTTGCCTGCATCAGTAGTTAAGTAACAGCTCTGTCTCTATTTTAACCCATGAATTTTCTTGCTCAAGCTCCCTGGTTTTTTTTCTCCCCATCCCTCTGGAGGGTGAGGATGAATAAGAAAGTGGCTGTGTGGGTGCTTGGCTGTGAGCTGAGGCCACCCCACCACAACAAATTTTACTAATCAGCCTTTTTAATTGTATATTGGTTTTGTTATAGTGAAGTGCTACCTGCACAGAGAACATCTAGTGCATTCCCAAGTGGTTTAAGCCAGTTGTGTAAGGCCATCTTGAGAAATCTTTCTTTAAGAAATACTGATGATGAATACTTGTCTCGCCACCCATCTGTGTAACTGTCATGGAATGCTTTGGGTTGGGAGGGACACGGTCACAGAATGGCAGGGTTTGGAAAGGACCTCTGGAGGTCACCTAGTCCAAGCCCCCTGCTACAAGCACCTTTGCCTAGATCAGGTTGCACAAGAACATGTCAAGGCAGGTTCTGAAAGTCTTCTCTGAGCAGCCCATGCCAGGGTTCCATCATGCTTGCAGTAAATACTTTTTTCCTTGTGTTTAGGTGGAATGTCCTGTATTCTCATTTGTTCCATTGCCCCTTGTCCTATTACTGGGCACCACTGACAAGAATCTGGCCCTGTGCTCTTGACACCCACTCACCCTTTAAGTATTTATAAGCATTGATAAGATTCCCCTCTCAGTCTTCTCTTCTACAATGGCAACAGCTCCAGGTCTCTCAGCCTTTCCTCATGGGAGATGTTCCAATCCCCTAATCATCTTTGTAGCCCTCCACTGGACTCCCTCCAGTAGTTTCCTGTCTCTCTTGAACTGAGGAGCCCAGAATTGGACGCAGTACTCCAGATGTCACCTTTAGGGCAGAAGAGGGGGGGAGGAGAACCTCCCTCAACCTGCTGGTAATGCTCTTAATGCATTCCAGGATAGCACTGGCCATGCTGGCTACAAGAACACACTTCTGGCTCATGGTAACTTGCCCCCAGGGCTCCCAGGTCCTTCTCCACAGAGTGGCTTTCCAGCAGGTCAGCCCCTAACCTGTACTGGTGCTGGGGGTTATTCCTCCCCAGGTGCAGGACTCTACATTTGCCCTTGTTGAACTTCATTAGGTGCCCCTCCAAAGGTCCTCTAGTTTCACCCCTGCTGCCATGGGCAGGGACACAAAGCCCCATTCAGCCTGGCCTTGAACACCTCTGGGGAGGGGACATCCACAGATTCTCTGAGCAACTTATTTTACCACCTTTGCTGTAAAAATTTTCTTCTTAATATCTAATGTAAATCTACTCTCTTTCAGTTTGGAACTTACACCTTCTCCAGTCATTGCACTCCCTGAGAAGTCCCTCCCCACCTTTCCTGCAGGCTCTGTTAAAGTACCAGAAGGCTGATACAAGGTCTCTCCAGAGCCTTGCCTTCTCCAGGCTGAACAAGCCCAAATCTGTCTGTCCTCATAGAGGAGGTGCTCTAGGCCTCTCTGATCATCTTTGTGGCCTCCGCTGGACCAGCTGAAATAGGTTCATGTCTTTCCTGAGCTGAGGACCTCAGAACTGGACCCAGGACTCCAAGTGGGATGTCACAGGAGCAGACTAGTGGGGCTTCCCTCCCTCAGCCTGCTGGCCACGCTTCTTGTGATGCAGCCCAGGATGTGATTTTCCTTCTGGGCTGGAAGCACACATTGCTGGCTCATACTCAATTTTTCATCTACCAGTACCCTCAAGTCCTCCCCAGGGCTGCTTTCCAACTGCTCACTGCCCAGTCTGTATTTGTGCTTGGGATTGCGCTGACACAGGTGGAGGACCTTGTGCTTGGCCTTGTTGAACCTGATGAGATTTGCACAGCCCCCACCTCTCCAGCCTGTCAAGGTCCCTTCCTTCTAGCGTGTCAACCACGCCACACAGCTTGGTGTCCTTGAGCCCACTGTCCCTGTCCCTGCTGAAGGTGTTGAACAGCACCAGTCCCATGCCGACCCCTGAGGAGCACCACTCACCAGCACAGGTCTCCCCTCGGACACCGAGCCGTTGGCCACAGCTTTTTGAGCGTGTCCAGCCAGTTCCTTATCCATCAAATCCCTGTCCCTCCAGTTTAGAGACAAGGGTGTTGTGCCAGACAGTGTCATGCTATGCACAAGTCCCTGTCAGCATGTATAAGTCATATTTAAAATGTATTTGTGATTTCTTTTGTTGTCTATCTAAATACTGGTTTTTTAAAATACAGTAAATGTTTGAGTTGCAGATAAACTGAAACTCTTCAATTAAACATTGGTTTTGTCCTCTATTTGTTATATGGTTTCAGAATTTTCAAAATCTCAGTGAAGAAAGAAACTTTGTCTTTCTTAGCAACAAAATTGAGCCATTGTCAGTTCTGGAAACAGCTCCACTTTTTGATGATCTGAAAAAGGTAATGCTAATGTAATTCTTACATTGAATATCTTTTTTGCAGGCTGATATCATATCTCACCTTCAGATACTGAATATTAGTAATAGTAATACCTGGTTTTGACTGAGGAATGTCTGGGAGGTTGTTAACGTGGTTGAATGAATGAAGCTGCAGAGAGATGCTGTAAGAAGTGTACACATTCCTTGTGGAATATTAACCACTGCTGCAAGGCATGGGATTTGATGGTTTTAAGATAATTTCACTCCTCAGCCCAGGAGAACTTCTTTCCTCTTGTATGTTAAGGACATTCATTATGTGAAAAGCTTTTAAATCAGTCAGTGTTGTTTTGGTTGTTAGTGTTTAAGCACAGAGTTTTCATCTGGAACTCTTAATTTCTCTTTCTGTAGGAACTTACTAAGAAAAACTTTTCAGGCCCTAACTTCACAGAATCGTACTGCTGGCCACCAGTAGCTCGAGGGTGTGATGTGGTTGCCATCTCCTACCAGGGAAATGATCCTTTCTTATACATTCCCCCAGTTCTCACATTTCTGCAGCTGGGAAGCTGCTACAAAGCCTTGCCGAGCGAGAACGGGGTACGTATCTGGTAGAGCAGTGACAGGCTTGCTGCTCTGAAGCACAGGTGTAGCATAGTCTTCCAGAAGATGGTGGATGTATAGAGTGTGTACATGTGTGATCTTAGTGTATCTTCACGATGCTTGCCAGTATACATAGGCCCTCCTCTTAGAGGAGGAACTGCATGGACTGCATGAATGGGGAGAATAAAACTTGTTTATCAGGTAATACCTATCAAGTGGTTAATATCACTTTGCTACTTCCTGAAGCTTTGTTTTTCAGGGAGTAGTATGTAGTCATTAAATTAAACTATTAGCTGTTTTAAATACTGTAATTAGTTTTCTGACTTGTATTAGATCACAGAACCAGAATTACTGAGGTTGTAGAGGGCCTCTGGAAGTTGCCTAGTACAGCCCCAAGGAAGACAAGATGCTCCTGCATCTGTTAAGTTTTTGGAGTCTTTCCTGTATGTTCCTTCGTGTCGTTTTTGTCTCCAGGTAATCTAGTGTATGGTTCCTTCCACCTCTAACATCTGCATTTAGGAGGTGATACAGTACTAAAATCTGGAGTTTTGAACTACTTAAAGGCCTGCCTTGTAGATACTGGGTTTGCCCTAAATGCTGAAGCAGTACAGTCCTTGAGATTCTGAACTCTTGTCTAGTATTATGCTGACTATGATGTAAAATTCTGTGCATATGTGTTTAGCCACTAGCTCTTATCTTATGTCCGGGGTGGAAGAAGGCACAACTTGTCTTTGACCTACTGAAAACATATGGGAGATGTTCCAGACAGCTTCATCCAATGTTGGTAATACTTGGGCAGAACAAGGAGGCAGCTCGAAGAGTGAAAATCCGAGGATGTAAGAATACTTTGTCTTCTTAATTATGCTTGAAAACAATGTGGGCAGCCTTAATCACAGGAAAATGTGAAAGAAGCAATGTACACTTCTGAAGTTTGTTTTGGTTTTGAATTTTTTGTTGTCTATATAGTGGTTACTATTTCTTTAATGCTATAACTCTGCAGTAATTCATAAAGTTTCAGTAGTGCTGTTAACAGTAAATTTATATTAAAGCTGTTGAATAGCTACGTGTTCAGTATCTTTTTTGTAAGTTCTATAACACTTGTTTTTGAGCCAAATTAGTGATAGGGACTTGCTGAAGATCGTGCTGGATTAGAATTAATCATGGACTTTCTTGATTTAGAACCAGATTTTATCCTAGCTTCTTTTTTCTTTTTTGATACCTGAGCCATCCATTGCTGGACAGAAGTCCTGGGTCTGTCAGGGATGGAGTTAATTCTCTTCATTGTCTGTGTGGTGATGTGTGTTGGTTTTTTAAATGGAACAGCATGGCTAACACCAGTGTTCTGCCTCTTGCTGAGCACCACTGCATGGCATTAAGAACACTCTTTTTCCAGTCTGCCAGCCCCATTGAGTAGGAGTGGGCAAGAATCTGGGAGGGGCCAGAGCCTGGTGATACCTAGTACTGTATAGTGCTCAGGCAGAAAAACCTGAGGGGTGGGGATGAATTGATGAGTGACTGAGTATCTGACTGCTTGGGGGAACGTTGTCAGTGGTCACCTGGGCATTGCTTCCCCTCTTGTTCCTGCTGCCTTCTGGACCCATGAGTTTGGTATTTCCTTTCCCCACCCCATCCCACTGGATAAGCATCTGTGTGCCTTTCAGCTGCTGGCCACAGTCAGCCCATCACAGTAATGCATATGTGTATGTTGTTCAGAAATATCTTTAATAAACATAAGTATTTCATGCAGGTGGATTTCACTGTTTGAAATTGGCAGGTATTTGGGGGACATCTGATGCTGCTTTAAGTTTATATACACTTACCACAATTCTTTTCTACTCTTAATTTTAAAAGAATATTGGAAAAATGAAGGAGGTAATAGTTCTCTGAAAACTAAGTTGTATAGATGTCTAATTTAAATTTTAGTTTGAAGTTGTTTGCTTTTTTTAAGGGTGGTTTCCAGCTTTCTTAGTGCAATAAAGTCTAAGTACTTTGTGCATGTAGCTTCAAGAGCATGTAGAGGGTACTCTGAGAGAAGACAGCAGTACAAGCACAGAGCTGTTGGGTGACTTGCCTTACTTAGGTGCATTTCCTTAAACCCCTTATTTTTACTATTGTTTGGTCTTCTTGCTTAGCCTTAATTGATAGCAGCGTTTTTTTAGTGTCTCTTTTTGCCAGGGAAACAGGAAATACAGAGAAAACTATGAAAGATTGTGCAGAACTTTCAGTTGCAGCAGTTTGCATTCTTAAAGCCATCATTCAAGTTTAAGAGCCCGGTAGATGAATTCAGATGTTTTATTAGTACATCTGTTGGTAGGCTTGTACAGATGGAGACCCACGTGTGTCTGTAGATGTCTAAGCTACACTGTGTGCCTTACTCCATTTTTAAAACTGATCTTTCCTAAAGGCTGCCCATCCATCTATTTAAATATTTACTTTCTGTCTCTCTGGTTCTCAAGTTCTTATTTCTACTTCCATTACAAAGCAGCATGGTACTTTATTTTCCAGTAAGGTAAACTTGTTAACGTTCAGACTGTTCACGCTTTCAGAAACTCAGTTTGCCTCTCTCAGGTTTTGAAGATGTAGGAGTAGAATAACAGAAACAAACTAAAAATGACTGTTGAACAGAAGTCAGAAAACGGAGTTCCATGTTCTCTATTCCAAACTTAACAAATCAAACAGCCCCACCCCCCAACTTCAAGATGAAGCATCTGAAATGCAGATGTGGCCCTTGTAATAAAACTACCATGTGCTGTGGTTTCTTACTGTTCCTTCAAGTTGTAAGTTAACAGTCTTTCCTTGCCGCTTGTAGGCGACGTGGTTGTGACTACACCGTGCAGCCTCCTCAGACTGTTCGAACATCACAATTTATTGTTTGGTAGACTTTGCCACCTTGTTCTTGATGAGGCTGAAGTATTGTTCTCTGATGCTCCTGAACAGGTAAATGGCTCATACATTCAGCTGGGAAAATGCTGTCCCGGTTATGCACGTGTCTTCAGCAGTGGCACATGCTGAAAAGAAACAACCACAACCAACCAACCTCCCTGAACTGCTGTGGTAGAGTTGAAGAAAACGGGGCGGGGGGAAGTCATATCTGTGTACTTCTGACAGCATGAAACACTGGGAAAGTGGCACTGTAATCTATTAAATCTGATTTTCTTTCTCTTTTTTTCCTTAATAAATCAGAGCTGTCTTGTCTTCTACACTACTGCTCCATTGTGCTGAATGCTGTGGATGATTTCCCAAAGACATGTTTTTTCTTCATCTTGGTAGCGATAGTATAGGGATCTTTAATGATCAGCTTCAGTTCAAGATCAGTATTGGCAAGCTCCTCAGTCTCTGTAGAAGGAAAAGCAGAAGTGAAAAATAGTCTTGGAAGCAATCATAAAAAATTTCCTCAGCCCTTTATGTCAGTTCAGGGAAAAGGAGAAACTGATCCCCACTGAGAGAATCTTGGAGGAGGAACAGCATTAAGTTTCATGTTGACAAGGAGATAGAGATAGATAGATATAAAATCAGTTTTTAAATGTTGACTTACAGCTCAAGTTTGAGAATTACTTTTTTATAGCTGCTTTGAGGCTTCATAGGACAGATGCTTTAAGTTAGTATTACAGCATATTACATCATTAGTATGCAAAATGCCTTTTTTCATGCCTTTACATGCCTTTTTCACTGTCAAACTATTTTTTAAAGGTGTTGCAGAAATGCTGCATTGTTAAAAACATTGCTGCTATGAGTAAGTTTAATGCCAGGTTGAGAGATCTTTCAGAAGTGTGCCACAGCCCTAAAATATTAGTGCTTTGTCCAAAATCCTCATGGTCAGCAAGTGGACTGCTTGTCACTTATCTAAGGGGATGTCATCAGAAATATTTTTATTCTGTCCTAATGACTTCCATTGCTTTATACATTATTTTATAGCACCCTTCCCCCCTCCTCCCATGATGGTATGGGTGGGTTGGGCTAATATTCTGCTTACCTCCTAGTCTTTGCTGACTGCCTCTGACCTTCTGGAAATACTTTTGCCTAGACTTAGTATTTTTCAGATTTGAACAGATCCTGAGATTTCCATCTTCTCTGGGCAGAATCCTGCCTTGTGATCCCGTGTGTGTGCACATCCTGTTGTCCGTGCTGCCCTGTCACTTTCCTCTTGCTGCAGAAGTCATTCAGATGATAGGATAAGGGTGCACAAACCAAACATTCCTTCTGGGATGTGAAGCAGTGTGTGTTGTGCTGTTGTTTTTGTGACTGTAAAAAGTGTGCTGAGACACTACTTTGCACTGCTGTTACGTATATACTGCAGTAGCATAAGAGGATAGAAAAACTTTTCTTCCTTACAGATTTTTACTATATTAGATTGTTACAAGAAAGCCATTGTTACTGAAAAGTGGGAGTATTCACCTCATCAGATCATTGCTGTCGGAACTCGTTGGGATAAACACATGGCCCCCATGATAGAGGAGTTCATGAACGATCCTTACATTGTGATAACAGCTATGGAAGAAGCTTCCATCTATGGAAATGTGCAACAGGTAAATATTTGAAGGCACTGTTGGCTTACTAAAATATTTTGCTGTTTGCACTGATCAAGGTCAGTATACGAGGTTGATGATTAAGTGTGTAGTGCTACAGTCCTACCTGAATGTCAAGGTGCACTTCCCATGTCTGAACTGAGGTGACTCTTAGAAGACCTGTGCCAGTTAAATCAATGAATGAGCTGCTGGTCTCTTGCCTTGCTTTGCAGGACTGAGGTGAAGATATTCCCTCAAGTATTTCACTGTTAGTGCAAATGAATCTGAATGATTTTGTCACGTATTTGCGAATGATATAGTTCGTGGCCAGAATTTTATCAGAATGTTTTTGCAGTTGTTAATTGTGAGTGGCAGAACTACAAGGTGAGTTATCCCAAGCCAGAGCCACTGAGATACCTGTTTTACTGCTGAAGATTATTATGGGTAAAATTGGAATACAGAACAGGAATTTGACCTAAAATTTCCAGAAAGTTGCTGCATGTTCTTAGGTGTCTTCTCATGTAATTTCCAGAGGTGTAGCCCTTCAGAATAATACAAAATGTTTTAGTGTGATCTGAATTCTTCTGTCTCAAAATGTTCTAATTTGAGGATTGAGAATGATGGGGAAATCTCTAAGACTAGACATTTTGAGTTTGAAACAAAACTGAAAAAATGCTTTTTGTAAGAAATCTAATGGTTTGGTAGGATTGGAAACACCAGTGAGTGAGAGCAGTTCAGGTGGTGCAGTATGCTTTGAGCGTGAAGCTTTTTCTGTGGGACTTGAAAATGACAAACTTGATAAATCATTAAAGGAATGAAAAATCATAATGTAGGTTTTTGATTGTGATGGGTTGTCATTATGCTTTTGGATGTCCTAAATGCAGCCTTTTGTGAGAGTTGTATCTTCCATAAGTTTAAGAGAAGACCTGGCACTTGAGCTACCGTTTCGTGGAATCTCAGAACAGTGGCGGTTGAAAGGGACCTCTGGAGCTCATGGAGTCCAACCCCCCTACCCCAACAGGGTCACCCAGGGCAGCCCACACAGGAACAGAGCCAGGTGGGGTTGGAAAGTCTCCAGAGAAGGAGACTCCACAACCTCCCTGGGCAGCAATAAATGCTTACCTTAAACTGTGTAATGTGGGCAGATGTACAGGTTTCTTAACAAGTGGGAGGGAAGGGGGTTTAATGTCCTTCCAGTAGCTTACAGTGTGTGTTTGAGACTGGAAAGAGAGACGTGCATCAGAGCTGTGCTGCTTGCTGCTCTTAACTGAAGGGCCCAAACCTGCTTGTTGCTTGTGCCAGTAGCTGGGGTTTAGTGTTGATACAATAGTAGTAGGATCAGCGTGGTGCTGTCAGCCAAAACTAACAGCCACTTAATGTACACTGTTTGGATCAGAACCTTGCATCCAGGGCAGCTGAGTGTCCCTTTAACCAGCTCCAGGAGAGGTGAGTCAGGTTACACCCTGCTCCAGACTTTTCCCTGTGGTTTTTGACAGCTGGGTGTTACAGTTCACACTGAACTCCAGTACTGGGTCCATACTGGGTGCCTAGTGGAGTGCAGTGCTTGCCCCAAAAGATTATCCTTAGTAAAGTTAACAAGGAAGATCTATTAACAGGAGAGTTTTTCCTGGAGTAACCTCCTGAAGAAAATGCAAAAGTCACTTCAAATATAACTTCAAAAAAAGTGCCTGGTGTTCAGAATGATGCCTCTTAATTTTACTTTAAGGAGGTTCTGGTTGTTTTCTTTGGTAGTTAAAAAGGCAGGATTATTCTGGTCTGCTTTTCACAGTGAGTATCAATTACTGGTAGATGTAAGGTTGGTTGTTTCCACATTTGAGCGAGTTTCCATTTCCATAATTTTCCTGTTTCCATAATTTTCCTATCTCCTTACCTCCAAACTATTTTTCCAATGTGTGAAATGATGATAGTATCCAAATATCTCCCTTGTTTATACTCTGCTCTTTTGTTTTTCTGACAGGCAGAGCTTCTAGTGCTGACACTAGTTGGGGAAAATGGCACCAGCTCAGGAAACCTCAGCTGTTAAGATCTGAAGGCAACATAACCTTGCTATGTTAAGCAGAGAATATTGCTGTTGCTTTACTGCCTACCCCGATAACTTACATGTGAACTCTGCTGTGCTTTTCATGGCACTTTTGAATTACAGATTGTCACTTGTTAGATTTGTATTCCTGCTCTGAAACTACTTTTACCTTCTGCCATGAAACCATGGCGTGACAATTTCTGGCTATTTGTAGGTCACTTGAAGTCATTTTATGAAGTGAACTTTTAACATGCATTTCTGAGGTCAGAGTATTCTGAAGTCTTTCTTGCATTTACACATTTTTCAGGTAGATGTGATAGCTCAAACTAATTTAACCAGCAGTGTTGTAAAGAAACGATTTGTCCAAGCAATTTATTGAAAGCAGCATCCTTTTTTTCTGCAAAGTGTGAGCTGTGGTGGTCTTCCAGTCATTGTTGATTCTCATCATCATGCCTTCCCAGTCGTGGGTGCTACAAAAGGTAGATACTCAAGTCAGGTTGAAAAAGTATCTTAAAATGAGCTGCTGTCTTTTATGTAGCCTGCACCTTGTCCTCTCCCCTCCACCAGCCTGGATCGGAGATGATGTTAGAATATAGAAAAAAAATACTTGATTTTGAGCTTGTTGTCCAACCACCTTTGGTCAGTGTGCTGCTGTCTGTAGGTGAATTGGTAGTGGCAAGATTTTTAAGGATGGCTCTGAAGGAAAGGAAATGATGTGATATTTGGGTCCTGTCCCCTACCTGAGTAGTGCTGCAAAACGATGAAGCAAGATCATGAGTTTAGAAAAGAGAAAGTTCTATCAGACAATAGGGAAAGTGGGGATCAGTCCTGGTTTGATGTAATGTGATTTGGAAATGTGTGGGGTTTGTTGGTTCAAGGAGGTGGGTGATTAGAAAGTGGCGTTGGTGCTGTGGGCATGACTTGGAGGTTTAGGTTGGTGGCAGATGACACCGTGGAGGAAGTCCCTTGTGTAGGGAGAGGCAGCAATATTGCCTGTTCCAGGCTCTTGGCATTGTTGGCACAGCTGCCAAGGGCTTCTGGGAGCAAGACCTAGTTGAGCTGCATTGTAAGTCAATTATATACTTAAGGAGTTAATGCTTAAAGAGCTCATAATTGTGACTGTTGCTGCACTACTCCTTTACAGGAGCAGTTGTGTTTGGAGTGGACAGTTGTGCAAGGCAAAGCTTAGAGGAATATAGACACTGGTAAAGTCAAAAGCTACTGAGAGTACCAAGAGTTGACCTCGTCTCTAAGCCAGTAAAGATTGTGCAAAGGTGCTACTGAGAGTAGTGTTTGGGCTGCTGGTTTGAGGAGGATGAGGAAAGGAGGCATCAATAGCACAGCTTAGAATTGGGAGGATAAACTAACCCGAGAGCATTTGTGCCAGTCTTTCTAAAAAAAGAACATTATTTCCTTGCCTGTATTTGGCAGTTTTAGCTTTCTGTTCATCTCTGCTTTCACGTCTGCCTTCATGGCTCTCCCTGTTTCCTGCAAGACAGGGGAAGCCACATTCCCAAGTAGACTTCTGCCTGTTTGGTGTTTAATGAAATAGATGTTTGATGTTGCTGAGCAAGGTGAGCTTGTGTGAGGTGGATTCCTGACATTATCAATCTCTTCATTGATCTCTGGCTCAGTATTTAAGGGTCAGAAGCCAAGCTCTCCCTAGGGCTGTACGTACAAGGGATTTTTCCTCTGGAGGAGGCTGAAGGAGAGATCTGAATCATCACGTACCTAAAACATTAACAGCAAAAAGGAAGAAAATGAACTGTTCTTCACCAGCTCCAGAGAACTTTGAATAAGAACTTGGGTCAGAATTTCTGAAGTTGAGAGATTAGAAATAGTAACATGACTCTTATTACAGGAAGTGTGACTGAAGACTTCAATCAATTTGAAAACCTTGCAGTTTCCCATGGGTGTGCTTTTTTGAGAACAGTTGTACAAAGTTCTGTCTGAAATGGTTTTGGTTTGACAAATCCTTGAGACCTTTCTTGGGTTTTGCCTTCCATGACACATGCAACCACGTACTGCACAAAAACCCACATGCTACTCCAAAAATTCTGAAGCTTGCTGTAGTTTTTGATCCATTTAATAGATAGATTTATTTTTTTATAATGTAATTTTACATATTGACCTGGCCAGGAAAATTGGCATCAGGTTTTTCAGCATAAAAGTGGTGATTGGCAATATTATTGTCATTAGTATTATTATCGTTATTATCATTGTCATTCCCACTTCAAGTGTATAGCAGAAGTGAGTTGAATGTTCTTGCCTCTTCTTGACTTAGCAGCAATTTTATGATCTGTAGCTAGAAGTCAGTGTAACTCACTGGTAAAACTCCTTTATTTTTTTTTTCTTTGACTTTCTCCAGTTGTTTCCTGTGAGCTACCAGCACCCTCATGAGCCTCTGATGAGGGGTTCATCACGATGAGCTTTTTTGTCTCCCTTAGTTTTGTGGTTGGTTTTTGAACCTGTTGCAGCCTAGTTGAATGTGATGGATTCCAGCTCTTGCTCTGTCCTAGCTGAATGTGATGGATTCCAGCTCTTGCTCTGGGGGAGTCGCTGCATTGCCAGCCTGGCCACCACTCCTGACTTCATAGTTAGTCCTGCTCCTTTTCCCTCCAATTTCTGTGTATTATGACTGATTAATAGAAAAGTATTTATCTATTTTTATGTGGAAACACTTCCTCACCCTCTTCCTAGGCATTCTTTTGATTGTTAGTCATCTTCAACCCCAGAGTGAGCCTGTCTCCATACAATTCTCTTGTGGTCCCCTGTTGCCTGCAGATCCCTGGTGATGGTTAGCTCATCCTGAGCTTCATCCTGGCTGGTGACAAGGACCATCTCCCCCTCCCAGTTTCCTCCCAGCATTCTGGTTATAGCTTTCAGTGGTTTGCCCGCTGTGGTTTTTGGGGTCCTGTTCCCTGTGTTGTCGTCTTGTGTCCCCTGGTTCTTCAAAGGCTTTGTCTCGACCACCTGCCCAGCAGTTGGGCTGGGGATGTGGTCTGTCAGTCCCACTGCCTCATCTCTTCTGTCCTGCTCTGGCTCTCCAGAGCACTGGAGAAAGTGTTCAGCTGGGAAGCCAAGGAAAGTTGGCTGTGCTTTCTTTGATAGCCCAGCTGTAAGCTTGCAGATTCTGGTAACTACTGACAAAGTGGCAGAGATTTCACTCTTAAAACCATTCTGCATTTTTCCTGAAAACTGGAAACCTATTGGATCAGTGAGACCCAACCGACCTCCTGTGCAGAGGGAGAGCAGCCCTTGCATGCATGGCCCTGCACTCTGCTCGGGGTGGGTGAGCTGCCCCTGACCCTGTGAACAGCCAGGGAAGGTCTGGCAGGACTGAAGAGGAGAGGGGGAGAGCTTTGTGTTGAGGTACGTAGGAAGAACCCTGGGTAGTGGAGTGAGAGGACCAGAGGACACGTGCAACGTGAGAAAACCAGCTCTTGAGTGCTGGTGCTTGCACGTTACCTGCATCACACTCAGCAGCAAATGTGACTTCATTCTTGTAATGGCTTTTATGGCTGCCTCCCCTTGAAGAGGAAGGAAAACAGTTTGGTTTTTGGAATGCTGTGAACTTTGGAAGTGAGTCTTAGCATAAAAAAGGGGTCACGGGCCTAAAACCTGGAGGACTGTGGTGTTTACTCCTTGTCCTTACGTATGAATAACATCTGTGTGTTTTAAGTGCTGTGACCAGTTCCAGATAACCTTTTTTTTCCCCCATGTTGGTTCTTCTGAACCAAAGAGGACTTGGTTTAATTTTTGGTGACTAACAAAACTTTTCTTCAACTCTTCTCTCTCTTTCCTGTGGGGTCTGTTAGCAACAGCTCCATATTAAAACCAAAACGTTGTGCAAATACCAGAATAGAGCATCCCCAGCTCTACCTGACATACTGTTAGCCCTGTGAAATGTTCAGATTATTTTGAGCCTTAATGCTGGTAATTTCTTGCAAGATTTCAAACTTGAGTAACTTCACTGAACCGAACCTGCTGATGAAATTGCACCTATTGCTGCCTTTTAATAATGGCCTCTGTTTGAGGACAGACCAAGTCATAACTGAAGAACTTCAGGCCCTTAAGATTTACAAGCTGCTGTTTATTTTTGAGGTTGCTGTTTACTCTGTTTTGCACGGACCTGGGCAGTGAGGAGCATTTCTTGTCTCTCTTCATTCTACTGAATGCTTTCTGAGAGCGAGCCAAGCTTATGTGCTTCTGAGTGACATCCTTAACTGCTTGATTCTCCAGATATCTCACCACAAGACACCAGGAGGTTTGACCCAAAGATGACAGCTGGGAGAATGTCCTTGGCCTGCAGCTTCTCCATGGGCAGTAGTTTAGTCCTTTCTGACAGTACAGTTGTTCAGGCTCCAAGCCATTGCTGTTTTCATTCCTCAGACGAGTGCAGAAGATGGTAACGTGGAATTTTTGTTCTACAAGTGGGGACCTGCAGCATTAATGAAATGAAAGAAATGTGAAGAGTCTGTGACAGCAGTTCAGCAGACACCAGATGCCATTAGCCTGCACTAGCTGCCCTGTCCCCCTCTCCTTCAGCCAGATGTACAAACTTTTTAATTGGATATAAGAAAACATCGGTGTTGCCTTTGGATAATTCAGGGTCGTGTGAATTTGAAAGGATGTCTCGTGTGGATGTTGCAATGAGTTCCTTCTCATCGACCTCGTCTCCCTCCATGATCTGAAGGAGTGAAGGACAGTTATTTGCTCTAATTGTCTATTTAATTCTTAGGGCTTAATCTGAGGGTGAAAGCAATTAGCTGCCTTCAGAGGCAGAGGAGTGAAATCCAAACAACCCGGTAGCTGGCAAAGTGCTCTCTTGGTGGGGACACTGAGCTTTTCACTTTCAAAACTGGGTCCAGCTGGTGCTTTTTGTGGGGAGGGGAAGCTCCTTCAGGCAGGGGTTCTGTCACCTGGCTGGTGTGTGTTTAATGGATGTCTCAGCAGGACACATTCCCTTCTGCCCTGCTGTGAACACAGTGGGATTTCAAAAGGGATTAGCAGATCCTCTCTCTAGGGCACTGCTCTCTCCTGTTGCAGCTCTGGCATTGAAGGGCCCCTTGTCTTTTCTGCTCCCAGTCCCCTGCAGAGGAAAAAGGTTTGTCGGATTCAGGAGAGGACCCCCAGGGAGAGGTTGAGCCCCCCCACCATGGTCTGGGTCACCCAGAATCAGCTGGTGAGCGCGACCCTGAGCACCCTGCTCCCGCTGTTGCCTCAGTCAGTGCTACCCTGAGTCCCGGTTCTGCAGCCCAGCTTGCTCCTATTCAACAAGAACTGGCAGGGGTAAGTGTCAACCTACCGAGTACTTCTGCTGCTGAGGGGATTAAAGAGAGAAGTCCCTTCCACTGAGAGGAATTCTGTTACTGTGAACTTGAGGTAGCTCAGCGCACGATCGGTCTGGGTCTTTGCTCTCCTCAAAGTCCCCTCAAAGCCATCATTCCATTTAGTGGAAATGAAATTTGTTTGGGACTCCCTAGTGGGTGTAACTACAGAAGAGACATCAAGTATTAGTATTAAAGTTTAGGGTGTAAGGATAAGAGCTCTTCTGGAGTGAGTGAGTTCATAGGAGAGATTTGCCTCAAGCAGTCAGAGCAGGATTGTTTATGCCCTTGGAGCCATGATGCTGCAGGCTGACAAAGTGAGCAGCTAATGCTACCTGCGTACAAACAGCAGCTCCTCACACCAGCCTGGGGGGCTTTTAACAGATTAAAAGCAGCAAGAAAGAGGCTAAAGCCAAATCTTGAGTTTCCGTACTCGGTGTGTGTGAAATTCAGTACCTTGCTGTAGGAGAAGCTGTCAGCGATGGCAATTGAAAATTCTTCTACTGGTGATGAAGCAGAATAATTTTTTGAACGATTAGGTGACTAAATGACTGCTGCTGTGCAGCCTGTCCGAGCCATTTCAAGTGCCCCTCATCTTCCTGCTTGCTGGGCTGTGTTTCCATGGCACGGGGCAGTGTCACTCTTTGTGACCGCACGTGCTGGGTCTGTGCAAGCTCTGTTGGATCTCTGCCTGTCAGGGCTGCTCCACGCAATACCTGCACCCCTTTCTGGTGTGGAGTTTTTCCAAGAATGGGCCATTTCAAGTAAGCCCAGGATGCAATGGATCGTCAGAAGGTACAGCCAACTGTGAGCTAAGCACCTCTGCTGTTCCAACTGTTGCATGTTGACCTGCTGCGGAAATCGCTCTCTTTTAATTTTATCTTGAAGGTTGAAGTTTTCCAAGGGTTAATGTTTCCAAAGAGCCCTGGTAAATGTAGTCGTGGACTTCTGTCCCTTGTCTGTAACTTGAAAATTGCCAACGTTACTAGAACTGTGTTAACCAGTATTAACCACTATCAGCCAGACTTTGAGGAAAACCACACGTGGTCCTTCCCTTAGACTTGTTCTTAACAGCAGAAAACATTACTCGAGTCTGAAAGAAACTGAAGAACCAAAAATGCTGTTGGGGAACATGTACAGGAGTCCTTGGCTGTACACTACGGGTACCTTGAGCTCTGCTTCATTCACTTAAGGTTAGGAAATAGTGGAGTGCTCAGCAGAGGCAGGTAACTGGCCTTCCTGTGCACTGGGAAGCAGTCTCCAGATGACCCCAGTTTCTTCAACTGTCCCTTACATTCAAATAGACAGGAGGTTGCTGCATTTTCAGGGTGCTCCTGCTGGTCTGCTGGAGCAGGAAGCTTCATGTCATCTTCCCAGGACCTTGGGAACATGGGATCATTGTTTCACCTAATGATTGACTTGTTTTGCTTTGCCTGAATTCTCTCTTGCCTCCCCTGTTTCTGCTCGTTATTGTGAATAAACAAAAATGAGTATTTGTTGAAGTTCTCTGTTAGTTTGTGAGAACTGTGAGGAAATGATGGGTGTAAAGAAGCAGCGTTTGTAGTTCAGTATGGGATGGTTAATAACTTTCATGTGCACTTGTAAAAATCAATTAGTAGCCTTTAAATGGGTAATCTGGTTAATTAGAAAGATGTCAATTGTAGGAGCCTCTGTTTAGAAAGAATTCTAACTTTTCTGTGGCTGGATTTCTATGAGGAGGAAGTAAAAGGTGGCTTCTGCTCTTAAGTGAGGAGTAAAATGTAGGTTGAACGTTGCTGTTCCTGGCTTCTCTTCAGCCTACAATTTCAAAGAACTGAATGGAGAAAAAAGTTGAGTCGCTTTAGTGGTGAGGGGGTCGTGGTCCTGGCTTTCCTTCCTGTTGTGTAAAGCATGTGTAGCTGTAGAGTACAGGTGGAGTGGCCTGAAAGGGAAAGGCTGGGCTGCTGTTAATTATCACTGGTGGTAACTGGATGTGTTTTCCAGTCTGCCAAGTGAGCTCTTTGTGGGGTGTATATTCCCCCGAGTTTTGCCTGGTCTCCCCAGACAAACAAAGCTGGTAAACAGCTTCTGGCTGCTGCAGTAGAGGAGGACTTCCTGAGAAAATGGAGCTTCTGCTGACAGAGTATAGCTGTGTTCCCCCCTCCTCCCCGGGCCATCTCCCTTCATCTCAGTCAGGGCTGTCCAAAGGTGCTCAGAGTTACGGCTGGAGACCTTGGCTCTTGATTCCTCTGTGATCTGTGGGTAGAGACCTTGGCTCTTGATTCCTCTGTGGGTAGAGACCTTGGCTCTTGATTCCTCTGTGATCCATGGGTAGAGGCAGACCAGAGAGGAGAACACATCTCACCACCTCAGCACTGGACTTCTCACTGCAGATTTTCCCCCCCCACATTGTTTGTCATCTAGGAGGATCTGTGGGCAAGCAGGCTTGGTTTGATCACGTGCATACAGCTTTTACTTTCTTCTAAGGATGAAAGATTTAGGAATTTCTTTTCAGGATCTGTATGAGCCAATTGGTCATTGGTGGAAGCATTATTCTAGTGAAAAGACTTGAGATTCAAGGTTGAGGAGACCTGATAGGTGAGTGCCCAAGTAATGGGGAGTGGAAAAAAAGCAGTGAAACCAAATGGTCATGCTGATGTTCAACAACAACCTGTGAACCCTGTGTTGACAGCACCGCTTTGTTAATTATTGTTCTGCAGTTTGGATGTGGAGTATAATGAAATTTAAAGAAACAAAGCCCCCCAAAAAACCCAAACCAAGCAAAACAAAAAAAAAAATCCAAACAATCAAAAAAACCCAAACCAAACAAAAAAACCCAGAAGATCCAACAAGCCCCAAACAAACAAAAACCCCAAGCAGTTCCCAGTATTGTTGGTAACTCTGGAGTGAAATAACTCGTGCATGTTCTCATTGACTTGAGAACAGAAAATTGAGCCTGGATATCTGAAATGCTGAGGCTGGAGTTGCGTTACTGGGGTGGACATACAGGAGGTTCTTTACCCTGTCTGTGCTTGAGGATCAACCTAAGATTATGATTTTCTCCCCCCTGGTCTTTAAATTCCTGAGTCTGAAAGATTTCTATCTGTTGCATTTTTGTGGTAGGAGTTCTTTGCAAGGTCTGTCCCAGCTTTGCCAAGCAACGATTGACAGTGGGTGAGGCTGGCAGGTAGTGTACCAAAATAATACCAAAGAATCTGGATATTTAGATGCCTGTGTAGGAAAAGAAAGGGAAGCTGCTTTTAATTCTGTGCAGCATCTGCTCTGAGCAGGGCTGGCAATGTCTGTGCCACCTGTAACACTTGTCATGTGGGCTCTTTCATCTCCTAAAACTCCTGGACTGGGAGGCACGGAGATCATTCCGTGTGGGGATACTTCACCTACTGAGGACACAGCAGAGCTACAGGGCTGCCTTTGGATATTGATGCTCCTTGCCCACCAGACAGGGTGATTTAGTTGTGCTTGCATCAGTTAATGGGATCATTTGAAGCTCCTGCTGTCCAGGTTTGACTATTTTTTTTGTCCATGTTACTGAAGTGCTGAGAACACAGGGTGTTAGTAACAGCTTCAAAAACTTCTTCAGTTGAGGGAGAAATCGCGTGTTGATTTGTAAGGATCTTTGCACAGAGGGATCTGCAGCTCCATTGATGCAAATTTTTACCCAATGGTTTCCTTTTGCTTTCAGGATTTTTGCTAACAAATTGAAAGAAAACCTGGTGTGTGACAACACTTTCTGTGCAAAAATAGAGGGGTTTTTTGCCTGTCTTCTGATGCTGATTACTGAAAGAGGTGGATGACATCATGGCTGGCTGCTTTAGCTCATCTTTGGGGAAACTGGTGTACGTTGGCAAGGGAGGTGCCCAATAAGATCATCTCCCAGTAGTGTGGGTACTTAACTGGTTATGTAGGAAGAGCACAGATCATCAAAGGGAGAATTCCTGTGATGGGCTGGTAGCTGTGTGGATGGAGGGGGGAGTGTTTGAGAACTGCCATCAGCTTTTCATTCCCTAGGCTAAAGGTTTCAAAAGTACTCTGCTAGGATGTTGGTGAGGTAGTTGTACTTGTTTACTGATGTAAAACAAAACAGTAAACCCCTTAAATGCAGTTGCCCAGGCAAAATGCAGTGTGAATGGGGGGTGGTTAGCCTTGAGGGAAATGCTGATGGTACTGTTGGGCAGTGATAGGACTGGAGGGAATGGATCAAAACTAGAGAGAGGTCGATTCAGGTTGGACAGGAGGAAGAATTTCTTGCCCAGGAGGGTGGGGAGACACTGGCCCAGGTTGC
>WTSP01026438.1:0-57856 GCA_025331215.1 Actenoides lindsayi
CAGGCTGCTAACTTCAGAAAGTGCAGTTAATTAAAAGAACTGAGCTGAAAAGTAAAATTACTGAACAGAATTAGTTCCATTCTCACTCAAACCAGGACACCTGCCCATGGCAGGGGCATTGGAACTAGATGATCTTTAAAGTCCCTTCCAACCCTGACAATTCTATGATTCTAAACCACATGGGATAACTCCTTTCCTCCCTGTTCTCCAGTCTCACTTCTCTCTCTCCAGATGCCTGTCCTGCCAGCTTTTTACCACCACAGGTCACACTCAGTCCCTTCAGCAAGGAAGAGTGGTGCAAGGGTGTGTGTGTCTTACAGTCAGTACATAACAGTTTCTGGTCCTTCTATTCCTCACACTTTTCATCTGCTCTGGCACAGGTCCTCATGGGTTGCAGGGAGTATCTGCTCTGCCATGGAGTACTTCCTCCTCCTCCTTCTTTTCTTCCTCCATTGGAGACAGTTGGAACAGGCTGTGTCCATCACAGTGGCCTTCTGTCACAGAAACCACCCCTGCAGCTCCCCACTGCCAGCACCTTGACATCTGCATCCAGTATGGGACTTGAGAGGTATGGAATTACAGAATTAAAGAAATTGGAAAGGACCTTTGGAGGTCATCTGGCACCATCTTTCTCTGCCTCCCTCCCACCAAAAAGGCTGGGTTTGCAGGTCGATCAGGCTGCTGCCAGCATTGTCCAGACAAAGTTCTGATGTCTCCAAAGACAGTGATTCTGCATCCTCTCTAGACAACTTACCCCAGTATTTAAGTGTTGTTGCTGTGAAGATTTTTTTCCTTATATTTAATTTTTCTCCCAAGAACAGTCCAGTTCTGTTTACTCTGTAACTACCAATAGGTAGTACAAGGCAGCATTTTGACTCCCCCATGGCTACCTTTACAGTTTAAAGAAACCCATCTATCTTGTAGCGGACAGAAACATTAGGTTTGGTATAAATGAGGAGTATAAACGGTGATGGCACCAGTAGGAATGGCAAGAAAAATGTCTATAAAATGGCATATGTTGATGGCACCTAGATTAGCAAGTCATTAAGATCTGGATACATCTACAGGCACCTTCCTCAGACACAGAAGAGTATCAATGTATCCTTATGACTCACAGAGATGGGAAGGTGGAGAGACTAATTTGTGTCAGCTCCTTAAAGCTACCAAAACCCCTCCATCAACCGTACCCCAAAAAACCCACCCCAAAACCCATCTACGAGGACATCTTAACACAAAGCTATGAACCCAAGAAAGCTGAAGAGCACTTAGTAGCTGGCATCACTTACATGAACTATAGTTGCAAGGTAGCCTGACTAGACCACTGGGACTAAATCTAAGGAAATGAAACGAGGTTTTCCCTAAAATGAAATAACTTTCTCTTCCTATAGGATGTTCCATTGGTGCTACAATATTGCAACATTATTTTTCTGTGTTTTCTGTCTTTTCTCCTACCTTATCTGATTCAGGCCCAAAACCACCTTGGTGGCCCTCCACTGAGCTTGTTGTAGATTGCAAATACCTTTCTAGCACTGGGGAGTCCAAACCAGGACACGTACTTTGAAGTGGTGCAATTTTGCACATGCTGAATAGAGGGAAAATGATTCCTTCGAACCTGCTGGCTGAGCTTTTGGCTAATGCAGCTCAGTAGTTGGCCTTGATTTCTGCAGAAGTGCACTGCTGAGCCATGTTTAACTTCTTGCCTATCAGGAGTCGCAGATCCTTTTTTTGGAAGTTGCTTTCTAGTTGATCCCCTAAGCTGTACAGATTTGTGGGGGGTTGCTCTGGTCCAGGTACAGGATTTTGCATTTGCTTTTGTTCAACTTTATGAGGTTTCTGTTGACTGATTTTTCCAGTTTGTTGGGACCACTGCTGAGCAGCAGCCCAGCCATCGATCGTGTTGACCTCTCCCCCTCCAGTGTTCTGTCCACAGCGCACACACGCCTTTCACCAGCTGCAAGGTGTTTTACAGAAGCCTGTACACACCCCATCCTCACTGCCTGCTGAAGGAAACACATCTACTTGCTGCTTTCCTCTAAACTAAGAGCAGCAGTGTCCTTGGGGGAAATTTATGTACGTGTGCAAACATGCACACACACATTACCAAGTAAAGCCTGACTAAAGTGTATTTAGTGGCATTCATGATGCTGTGGCAGTTTGCACTTACACTGTATTTTAGGTATCGGTTTCTACGTTCCCATGCTCCAGGAGCAGAAGAATACTGCTTTTCAAAACAGGTAGTTTCTGCCTAGCCTTAAAGGAAGATTTAAGAGAATAGGGGGCGATGATGTTTCACTCTCATCTGATAGAAGGATGTCTGCAAACAACTGTCTCTGCTAAAAGGGACTAGTCCTATTGTATAAAGCACAGATTGCCCTTCCCCCACCCTCTCCATTGCCTTCAGCCCTCACCCCAACAGAAAGTACACACTTTCTCACATATTTCAGTAGAGTTGAAAGTATCCCCTCATTTTCACACTAGATTTATAACTTTAATATGTTGACAGACCTGGCTCTAGCTCTGAGAGGCCATTATGACAAACAGAAGGTCTCTGCTCTACTTGCCTGCCTTGCTCTCTTGGTCTCTCTCCCTGACTTCCTTAGGTCAGACCATCTCTGAAATACTGTAGGGAAAGAGTTTAGATTTTTGTCTGTAACTGTAGGGGAAAAAAAAAAAAAAAAAAGAAACCTTAAGGGTTTTTGTCAATCAAAAAACATTTTACATTGCAACTGAATACAGATTATTTTATAACAGGCATGTGCCACCCACAGTCTTCGAAAAAGAACTTGGAAAAAATCCTTATAATAAATATACTATGCCTTACTTGGGATGAGCGGCAACAGTCCTGATTTTGGCCCTTCTCATTTGTCTCCCTCTCCTGGTCAATGGTGGTTATTTTTTTCCAGATTTTGTGGGTTTTGGGTAGCAAAGTCTTTGTTTGGCTTTTGTCCATATACAAAGAACTGAAAGTGAATATGCAGCTGAGCAATATTTTATATAGATTTTATGCACACATACTTGTTCCAGTGTATTGAAGGGTTAAATAAATATTCACCTATTTAAAAATTCACCTCTGCAGTATTGAAACGAAGATATTTGGTGAAAAGATACAAATCTGCTAAGGGGAGTGCTCACTCACTTTCAGTCAAGTTTGGTATGCTGAAAAGATGTCAAGAATAGTGGAGCTCCGAGGTGGTTGCATTTCAGAAGAGGTGATGGCTAGGAGAAGAGCTGGAGTGAGACAGTTTAAGGGAAATTTGACAGTTTTGGTATAGTAATTTGAATTTTTCTGGCTTTTGAGGACTTAGTATTGATATAATACACAGCAGACTGCCAAATTTTACCTTTTGCTTTAGTCAATTGTATAAATAAAATGTATGTAAAAAGAAAGGAGAGAGAATTCACTTATTACTGTGTGTAATGAAGTATCCCAGTTTGCATTGGAACAGAACTAATTCTGTCCAGTGATTGTGCTTTTCAGCTCAGTCTCTGCTAACTAACTGCACTTTCTGAACTTAATGGCATATTTTCTCAGACAGCGTCTGCTTCTAAGACCGATAACACTCGATGTTTAGAGTTAGTACCAAGGACTGGAATGCAGAAAGGCCCTCACTTATGCTTGCTCCTGTAGAGATCAAGGTCAGTGCTAAACCTTGTGTAACGTGTTGGGGCTGCAGAAAGTAAAATGGACCGGGCAGCTAATTGTGTCTAGTTACTTAGTTTTTGTAGATAAAGTGTTTTATTTAGACTAACAGGAGTTCCAATTTAATTTCATTTATGAGCTACAGAAGAATGTGAGTATCCTGTAGTCCAAAAGATTCCAAGTAGTTAAATATCCAACTAATTACATATCCCAGTACATCACTAAACAGTATTCACTTGTGCAGCAGCTATGTTGTCTTTCTGCCACCCCTCCACCACTTCCTTTTTCCCAGTTTTAAAAGATGGAAACTATATAACAGGCTTGTGTCAGAATAGTTTGCTAGTCTTAACGAGAAATCTGTCCTTCAACTGCAAATCTGCTCTGCCTTTTTTTTTTTTAATTTATTTTTTACATTTTAGCAGTTAGTATCGATGCATTCAGGAGAGAGAAGTGCAGAACTGTAGAGATGAGTAAAGAACACCTGTCTTAAGTTCTAAGAAAGTACCCATATGGATTATTTTATTATTTAGAAGACAAAGGAAAAAATAGAGTCAACATAAAAAAGGATTTGAGAAAGCACTTCACAGAATAATAGAGTGTGGAAGAAATGTAATAGAAGTTCAAACAATTCTATTCCTACATTTCAGTTTAACAAGCAAAATAAGCATTTAACAACTGCATTTTTTTGTTAACAGTATGCCAGTGTTTATTCTGAGTGCAGGATATATATTCTTAGAAGATTCAAGTGTATTGGTAAATTTGTTAGAGTCCTTTAGGAAAGTTGTTTGTGAAATAATCTTGTTATTGTCCTGAATTGTCTTGTGCTAACTCTTGAAACTTTTTGGCTCATTAAGCTCACTGGGATCTCTTACTCTGATATAACTGGGAGATTTTTTTTTAACATGTGTTGCTTTTTCCCATAATTATCTGTAATTAAATACTTTCCCTTTAGCAAACAAATGTTGTACTATGGCAATTTAAAGAAAAAAACTGTGCCTGCAAGCGGCCTCCCTCCTTTGTTCAAAGTCGTTTAGGCTGTCATCACACTGCTGTTTTAATCTGGTAGAAGTACGGGCTGCTGTTGAAAAGAGAGAGCTCGTTTTCCTTCTCCCACTGTCTCCTGCCACTTCTTCCCACCACTTCCCTTGTGCTACTCGTGTGCCTGTGGCTGTATGATGAGTTGCTTCAGGGAACCACTCTGCTTGAAAGCTAATTTTTCTTTTGCTAGCCTAGTTTTCCTTACTGTGAGGAGCACAAACAATAATGCCAGCCCAAGGGCAGTAACAGGAAAAGTGTCTGGAACCAGGCAGGGAAGTGGGCAAGATTATTCTTCAATGTCTTTTAATAATCAGTTTTAACAGGGATTACATAATTTATTAAGTGTTAGTGTTGGAGTTACCTCTACTGTTTTGACCAAGTATTGATAACCTGATAGAAAACCGATTTTCCACAAAATTAAGTACTCTGCTTTTTGCACCCACACACCTTTAGTTTTCCAGCAAAAGACCAATTGCCTGAGAACCACACTATTTCAGTTTGGGTAAATTCAGTAATTGTTACAGCCACTGGGCATATAATCTTGGCAAACCTCTAATGAAATCCAGGGAGGCTGTGCCTGCAGGCTTCAAATGTTTCTTGATCTATTAGGAATCTGTAAAACCTAAAGCTTTGGCTGCTGACTGAGAGAGCTGGCCACAGCTTTAGATCAAAGATGTTTCAGCAGAATCTACAGGAGGTTCTTGTGGAGAGCTGTATCTCTGTCACTTTGGCCTGAAATGGTTTTGTGTATTTGTGAAAGGTTTAATTAATATAACAGATGTATAATTAAGTGAATTCGAAACAATGACATGTATTAGTACATTAGAAAATAGAATTGAAATCAATACTGAAATAAGAAAGACTTCTAGTTCAGAATTCACGTGTGATTTTATGTCAAATTTTGTTTTCATACAGATGTGTGAATTTGCCTTTACTCTTTATCCCTGTGATTTATTTCACCTAGGTTTGAGAATTTACTGGCATCTGCCATGATTACAGAAATTAACACAGGATTTGAAGCAAAACAGGTGTTTGAATCCCTATAAGAAAGCCTGATAATATTCCTGGAAACCTAGGTTTAGAGGATAGCCAGATATTGGCATAGGATCTTTCTGCATCATCCATTTCTCTTTAGATGCCTAAGAGTGATACTCTTATCCTCAAACATCTTGAAATACTTCAGAATCCTCAAGGCAGCTAGTGCAATTTCAGCTGAAAAACATATGCAGAAGAAGATACAGTGATACATTTCAAGTGAAAGAAACATAAAATGTTATGCACAAATTTAATTGTCAGTAAAAATATAGGAGTGAGTATTGAAAAAAATTAGAAGGTCTAATTTACTGAATTTCTTTTGATAAGCTTTATCAAGAAGGTGTTCAGTTATATTCAGGAGGCCTGAGGACAGAGAAGTGTGGGCAGCCTGGGAATGGAGTAGATTGATGAAGTGATGCAAAATAATCTGCAAGAGAGCTAAGAGTTGATAGGGGATGGCGAATTAAGATGCAGGAGAGATGAGAAGGTGAATACACAGGAGGTAAGGAATTGGAAAAATGTTTCACATTTTTTCTTGGCAAGTGATGAAGCCTGCAGATCTCTGACAAAGGTTGCTTGCTGAGGGGTGACTACCACTTGCTAGTTGCTGGCAGTACAAGAGTGCTTCCTGGCATGCTCCCATGCAGCCACTTACATTGAATTAGTAATGTTGGTCTTGTACTTTTCTATGGTGTATCTTGACTCTGCTTTCAGAAAAGAGCATGACAACTTCTAAATCTGGAGAGAATGGGATTTTTTTTCTATTAAAATAAGATCTTGGAAAGTCATTCTGCTTTCCTGTCCTAAAATTGGCATATTTCATATCACTCCCTTTTCTTGAGCTTGATGAAAATATTATAACCTTTTTGCTTGCATGTTGTTTTATATTCACAGTCAAGCTCCTGTGAAATCAGTGTTTGTTTCTCCCTTTTTTTTCCCCTAAGGAATTTGATTAAGGGCTTTGCATAAGTGAGACAAATACATTGTGTGTTGACTTTATGAGACATGGTTACAGAAATAAGGTTGGTGTTGTACAGTGACAGCTAGAGAGACAGCAGTATCCCAAAGTCTAATAGGTTAATCAAGACACACAGTCATTACACATGCAGTTCTAATGAAGCCAGTGCAGCCTGTAGTTGTCATCTGCCATAGCTGGCTTAAGTAACCCAGAAATGGACTTGCAAAATAAACCAGAAAGACGAATAGCTGCTGTTGTGTGATTTCAGAGCTTGTACACAGGATGAAAGAAGATAAAGAAGCTGGGGAAAGTGTCTTTGTAAGGATTTAGAAAAGAGGCAGGAAAAACAAGTGCTGAAGTAGGGGAAAGCATTAGAAGACTCAAAAGAACTGGAAAAAACAAATTACAAGAAAGGACTCATGAACAATGACTATAAAGGAGCTCCATTTGCACAGATTTCAGTATACCATCTCCAGGTCCCCAAGGCTGCTGGGATATCTGATAGCTAGGATTAGTGGGGTCTCATTAACAGAACTATGTGTTATTGCTTAGTTTCATAGAATTGTACCCTGTGTATCCAACAAGGCTTGTGTATTAGATGATGGAGTGTCTTTGTCTGAATTGTTGCTGGTTTTACTGGCCCCTGCCCCAATTTATTGCTTTGGTAACCTCAAGAGTGCAGATTATGCTGTCTGTGTTTTTCCAAGCATCTTGGTGAGCTGAGGGAGGTGGGAAGACATACAATAGAGTCTGCACTCAGGCTTGCAAGGTCACAGGGCATCTTCACTCTGAGAGTCAAGGGAGCACCTTAAGGGCACTTTATTGATGTTCTTATGTGCAAAGCTGTAAATAATTTGCCTAACAGATTGATTTATATTGCTGAATGTGGGAGCCACTCATCTTCTGCTTCACAGTTTCAGTGTTTTTCTTGTCTGTGTTGGACCATGACTCCCAAAACAGGAAATCTTGATCATTTGCTTTGTTGCTTATGACCAATGAAGGTGACACACTGACTACGTGGTCGAAACAAGAAGCAGTGACCTGAGTCACTGTGGGATGACATGGTCTTTTCAGTGGACTCAAACCTGAATTATTTTTATTTATTTTTAAAAATTACTTCTGCATTCATAATGAATGTAAACTTGTAGACAAGCTTATTCTTAATGCAGACTTATAATTAACTACTCTGAAATAATGTTGGTTTTGAATCCAAACTGTGTCAAAGTAATATTTGCTTCAGCTTTCCCTTGAAGAAAGGGGATTAAATGGAAGCTCATTTCTTTCTAGAAGTTTGTGTGCCATGATGCTAAAGAGAGGCTGGGAACACATTCAAGAAGAAATACTAAATAGCCAGATGAAAAAAACAATCACCATTATCTGCAAAACATAGGAATTATCTGAAAATTATGAAATGGGAATATCTGGAGATCATACTGGCTTTAAGAACTTCGGTTGCTTCAGACAAGGCCCTCATTTGCTTTTCTTCACTTGAGCAAGGCTAGAAACAGTGTAAAAGATGTAGTGATCTAATCTAAAATAGGTGTGAGTCATTGTGTCATCTCATCTCTATGATTTGCTGCCATTTGTAGTGAGATGAAGCAGTGTGTGCAGCTCTTGTAGATTTTGATGAAGTGCTTCTTTTCCCCTTTGCTGAACAGCATCCAATGTCTTTACTCGATCAAAGCTAAATGTAGATGTCTTTATTTATAGGTGTTCTCACACTGAAGGAGTCAGGCACCAATCCTGGCACTTACTCCAGACAGGTCTAGTTTAGCACAGACAGTCTTTGCTTTGGTACCTGCAGCCCTCATAGTTACTTAGAAAGCAATGTTTCCCTTTTCAGTATAGTTCAACATGCTGCATTAATGTTTTCTGTAGTGTCTGTATGAGTAAAGTTATCTGATAATTCTCAATAGCTTCAATTTCTTATAAAATTTCACGGTGTGTCATGAGGGTAGCTGGAAGCTTACTTGCTCTGAAAGGCTGTGTGTGACTTGCAGCGTCTTGCAGGGAGATGTGGGGAATGCAGTAGCATTTCTTAATGACTTATTGTTGCCTGAGACCATCTGAAGGTTTTCTTGCAGGGAGCGCTGAAGTTGTTAGGAGTTGGCTGCTTGTGAAGGGGACATCTCTTCCAGGTAAAGTCACACTTTGCTGCGTCTGCTTGTCAGATATGTCTAATATCTGTATGCAAGAATGTATCCATAGCTACAGTTGGTATAGAAGACCATCCAGTGCACCTTGCACTTTGGAAGGAAGTTATTCTCTATTATTTTGTCTGGTGAATTATGTATTTATGTTTTCTATTTGTCTACTTGATTTCGGCTAGTAACTTTTTCTCTCTGAAGAGATCACTTTGTGCAGAGACTTCTTACGCTGCCTTCTCTGAGGATGGGTGGGAGACCCACATGCTGCAAGCTGTTTGTTAGGCTGCCCTTCATGACAATGCTTTTATTGACTTATTTTTTCTTCACAAGTTTTATTCTTATGATCCTGCTTCAGAAAATGGGTAGCAGAAGTCGGGGTTAGAGATTGCTGTGAGATACTTTTAATAGCTCCTTGCCCTTAAAACATGGTATTTTTAGATCTTCTTGACTGTGGGGGTCTGGGAATGTTTCCCAGCTCTTGGGTTCATCTATAAAACTTAGTTTTGTAAGGTCCATATTAAGGGACATGGTAGCTCTTCTTCCTTCCCCAGGTTTCCTACTTGTGATGCACATCTGTCCTGTTTTGAGTTAGAACAGACATAATTACATCCAGTGATTTTACTTTTCATCTCAGTCTCTTATAACTAACTGCACTTTCTGTAGTTAGCAGCATGTTTTCACAGTGTCTGCTGCTAGCAGTGATAACGCTCAGTTTTTGGAGTTACTACCAAGGAATGGAGTGCAGATCAAGGTCACTGCTAAATCTTGTGTACCACCTTGGGGGTGCAGAAAGTAAAAGGCCACAGCTGTGGGGAGGAGTGGACAGGAGAGGTGACCCTGAACTGACCAATGGATTATTCCATCCCATGTATGTTATATTCAGTATAAAGCTGAGGGATCACAAGCACCAAGTTCACTTCTTCTATGGCCGGCATCCAAAGAAGACTCTGCCCATTCTGCCTTCAATCCTGATCCCTATGTTCCTGAATCCAGCTCCTGAATCTGGTTCCCATCTGTTGCTGAGTCTGGTCTAGTATTTCCCCAGTACCTGCTCCACAGCATCAGTGGTGTCGGTGATGTAATAGCCATCAGGGGGGTTGGGTTTGTTATCAGTTTTGTTTATATTTAATTTTATTATTACTATTTCCATTAAAGCTGTTTTAGTTTTTCATTTCAATCCATAACTTTCTCTCCCTTATTTCTTTTCTCTTTCCTTTTGGGAAAGGAGAAGGGATAATAGAGAGCATCTGTCATTTGTCTAATGGCCAGCCCAGCTCTAAACCTTGACAGACATCCATAGATAACTGTTAAGTGTAGCCATTGTTTGTCCTCTCCTGCCTCTAGGAGCTTTCTGGTTTCAGCAGGTCTTTGTACCAAGCTCTCTCCTGATCTGCCTCACTGGTGCCTATAGGCCAGGGAGATTGTTTTACCCAGCTGGGAGGCAGTGCCTCCACTTGCAATCTGTAGCAGCTGAGCTCTGCAGACAAAGTTTTGGCTGGGGGAGGGAGGAGGGTTTAAAATGAGTAATTTCCAGCCCTCCTAGGACCCTTTCCTGGTAGGAGGTGGGTGGTAACACAATCTGCCCTTTGGCTGATCTATCTTTTAAAGCACTCCCTGAAGCATTAGAGTTTTTGTCTTTTTGTCTCTGGTCTTCTGGCATATGTTTTCACCTTCTAGGGCATCAGTCTCTGCAAATGTCTCATCAGGGGAAGCAGAGCTGGTGAGACATCTGCCCCCAAATATTGTATACCTAGAGCCCAGGCTCTTAGTGTGCTGGCTGGGCTATAGTTAGGGGGTTTCCCTGAGATGTCTGCAGGACAAGCAGATAAAATGGATGGAGACTCCAGGAGTGGGAAAAGACCTGTCTGTGGGATGTGGTGTTGAGGGAAGCACATTGGTGAAAGTAAGGGAATGTAAGTGCAGATCAGAGAAGTATAGCAGCAGAGTAGAGGGTAAATTCTTATCTTTCTAGAGCTGAAAAATGTATTAATATAGACAAAGAAATTATCTTTGTAAAGTAATAAAGTCAAGGAAGAAAAAGTTGCTATGTATAATTTAAATTTAAAAAACCCAAATTTGTTAGCTAGTATTTAGTGATTTTTAAAAAATATTCTAAATAGCATATTATAATTTAATGAACATGTATGTTACTAACAAACATTTGAAGTTTGAATAGCAATTATAATGCTGCTTTTCAAAGGATGGGATTACATGTGCATGTGAGCAAAGTTCTGGTGTTTTCTAACATTTAAGCAGTGACCCTGTTCTAGCGTGGTGACCTCGTTATTTTCAAGTATTAACTAAAATATTAGTGGTGCACTAATATTAGGGGGCATTATTTTACCTTTTTAGAAAAAAAAGTTATTTCATTCTTTTTCTGAGAGTAGAGGGAAGACAAAATTTTCTCATACAAAAAATACAATTCTAATAAATATATAATATTCAACTTTTTTAAAATTAATCTTTAAATTTATTTTATTAAGTTACTGAAAGACTACTTATTTTTATGTGCCGTGTTAGCTTTCTTTCCCTTCTGTTTCAGGAGCACCACTATTCATTTCAATTTTAAGTCTTATAAAAATAATGAAGAATCTTCTGAAAGAGAAAAGTGGAAAAACTTTTTTCTTTTATTCAGCAGTAGCTTCTGTCCCCTTGGTTCTTCAGTGATTTTTTTGTGAGCTGGATGCTTGCTGAAATAGCAGAAAAACATTGTTGCTGTACTGTTTGGTTTGCTTTCTGCTCCTAAGAAAGTTGACCAAAGGGCCAGATGGGTGCTGCAGTATAGGTAGGTGTAGGGGCGTGTGAGAAGAAGGGGATCTTCCCTTTGTAGGCAGCAAGCTCTTAGACTGGCTGAGGTGTCTCGTGAAGTCTCAACCTGAGAAGTATTGGTCTCTCCCTCTATCCCCATGTGGGTATGTGCCAGGGCTTCCCCTGCAGCGGGACCGCTGGTTCCCCTTCCTGGTGCCTGTCCGTGGATCATGGGCACAAACAGTATGTTCCAAGGGACTTCCCAGCCTCTCTGACTGGGTCTCTGTGTTACACTTAAGTGATGAAGTCAAAGACAATATATTAAGCTCGTGCGGCCACAGCGTTAGCTGGATGACTGTAAGTCCCTCAAAGCTGTTTCTTTAAATTTCTAACACTGGTCATGAATACAATGCATATCACAGAATGGTCTTCATGATAATCTTTGACACGGGATCTCATGGTGACCTCAGTCACATAAGCACATAAGTGTTTATGTAGTGGGGTGAGAGTTGTGAAAATGTGCTTGATTTTTTTTCTAGTTTAGCTCTGCTGTGTTTTAAGTGCTTGATTATCATTGTTTATCTCTCAGATTGAACATCAAATCACCTTCCAAGTCACAGCCCAACCAGATGTTTACATCTAAAGGTGAGCTGAAGTCCTACTGAAATAAAAAGTACTAGCTTGCACTGTGCAACCGTTTTCCAGGATTTAAATAAGACTTGGGTGGCTAGATCTTAAAAAATGCTGGGCACACTAAAGACATAACTAGAGATACTTTTTCAAAAGAAAATATTATTTTTATTTATGTCTCTTCATGTTGCTACAAGTCATATGTACGAGGGTGGACTATCGTATGTGGAATGATTTTACTGTGTTATCTTTGCACTCCTTCTGCTCTCATTTTCAGTGATTTAGTGGGTTTTCATTCTGTGTGTCCTAATCCACATTGTACATTTCTTTGACAGGGAATGCTTTTTAACATATGCTTTTGCAGCAACACTACAATTAGATACAGTTCTGTCTGGAACATTGGGAGCCTACCGTAATGCAAACAATTACTAATCTTAATTATACTTGTAACAGTAAAGTTCCTGGCAGTTCCAGTCTTTGAGAGCTGGCTGGTGCTCCAGTAAGAAGACTAGTTACTCCCTCTTTTCTATTACTACTTTTTTGCCAGCCCACGTTTGCACTACACATAAACAAGATCTGCAAACCGACAGCAATTCAGGGAATGTTTAATTAGAAGATTTTTTTGACGTTGGTTTTTTAGCACCAAGGAAACTATGTGTTGAACAAGTCTGTCTCGGTACAGAAAAGGGAGATTGAGCGCTGAGATGCTTTACCAATGCTGCCATCTCTTGATCTGCTTTGGTATTGCCATCCTTAAAAATTCATGGGGCATCTGCTCGGATTCTTAAAAGCAAAACCAAGACCTCTCCAATTCCCGAAATTAACAAATGACTTTAAAAAATAAATTATTTATTTTCTTTTATTCCTAAAGCCTCTCAAGTTTTATGTAAATAAACTCCTTAACGATAACTCAAGCAAAGCTACTTTTAGGCTTTTATATTTTTAATAACTTCCTTGACTGAGTCACATGAACTTTCAGGTCATTCTGAATTGCTGTCATTCAAATTAAAAATTTAGACTGGGAAACAGAGAGATGAAAGGAATGAAAACAACATATCTGTCCAGCAGTGCTATATGGCTTGTGAACTCTTTTAAAAGCCTCTTTTATGACTGGAAGCTGTAATGGGAGGAAAGACTACAATAGCTTTCTCTCTAAGTTAACAGAAGTTGAAAACCCTCTGCCTCTTACTAAGCAATGGTTGCTTTGGGGTTTCTATAAAATAGGGGGGCAATCCAGTGGGTGATAAAGAAATGTTGATTCCAAATTATCATCCAGTGTGGAGATTTTAGTGTTGTTTGTTTGTTTTCCTTTGGCCAGAAAGTTGTTACTGGAAGACAGCAGTTTCTCATACCCAAAGGAATTAATGGAAAGGATGGATTGCAATAGGCTTATATATTCCTGAAGCTTTCCAGAAAGGTCAGTCTTTTTTTTTTCTTTCTTTTTTTCTCCCATTTATCAGTGGTTTAAAATGTGGAAGTTTAAAATACTGTGTTTAAATTACAATTTTCTTTAGTGTACATGAAAAACACTGAAATCTGAAGGTATCATTTTGAAATTACTGAGATAGAATATTTCTGTAGAACCCTACTGAAACTATTTCTGAATTAAAAAAAAAAAAAGTAACAGTTTTCATTATCTTTTGATCTATCTTGAAAATGAATATGGTTAGATACTAATTTGAATGGAATATAATATTTCTCAATACATGTAATCTCTGCAACCAGACAAAAATGAACTTTGTCCTTGTTTCTAAATATACTCCCTCCTGCACAGATTTAAACAAGCTGGTGTGATTATAGTCCCTGTCTTGGCAACTGAATTTGGTATGTAAAGACCAGTCTACCAGTTTCCACAAATGCTTTAAAAAATGCTTTTAAAGCATTAAAAGTAATGATAAGAAAACTTAAGTTTTCATTTGGATTTCTGCTGGTTTTTCTCTCATCCTTACACTATGAGGTGGTACCTTTCCAATGAGGATGCTGTTTTCACAAGAGCTGGTCTGACATTTCCAATGTCGCTCAGAAGTTATGTCATATAGAATACTGATCTGAATTGGAACAGAACTGATGACTCAGAAATATTTGGATCTGTAACACAATTTCACATCTATCCCCTTAAAAAACCCCAATGTAATGTCATTTTGTAGCTTTACTACTCTGGCATTTTGGTGGTGGGGGAAGACCACTGGTTTTATTTTCACATTTGTTTTTTTATTACTATTTTTATTTGACTCTTTCTGCTTGTAGTGCTCTTGGCTAGGTAATTTATGGCCTAATATCAGAACCCTAGACAACTGTGCTGGTTGCCAGAGGCTTGGCAATCGGATCTGAGAAGTGTTTTAAAGATGTGCTTTGTTTGAAATTGCTTTTCTGCTCTTCCCCAAATGAAATCCTGCTGCTATACACATTTATCTTTGTATGGGAGGAGCAGCAGTGGAGGAGAGATGGGGTGCGTTTATAAAGACACCTGAAAAATAAAGATTTTGAGAAGCTGAAGGTTGTGGGGGAAATGAGAAGTAAACCACTTGCATTTGGGCAGGAGGTGGAGTTTTCAGGGCCTGGGATGGGTGTTAGGTAATACTTCTGAGGCCATGGCTAACATTTGCATTTGCACGGGCTAAAGTAGCCGTCAACAGAAGTTTCCCACGCTGATTCTCTGAATGCCTATCTTGTAGCCCTGGGTGCTCTGTTGTCCCAAGATTTGCCACAAAGTAGCATCCTGTGTCTTCCTGTGATCTTGCACAGATGTCTGCCTGTATGCTGCTGCCCCTGTGTATGTTAGTGATTCTTACTCAGCAGGTCCCAATGGCCTTGTGGTTTCTGCATCACCACACTTTGAGAACAAGGTAATGGTGGTATTGATTAAGAGCTCTTTAAAAGTGAAACACTTTTTCTTTGGCTGGTTTGTTTGGAGGGCAGCAAGGAGACTAAAAAAAGGGGTGTGTGTGTGTGAAACAGCAAGTAGAGTCAAGAACTGCTTCGGTTTTATGAGATCTAGTGGTATAATAAAATGAATGAGATTCCTAGGGAGCTCTAGAGGGAATCCTGGTAACTTTTTGTTCCTTTTTTTTGCTTGCTGCCGCTTTCAAACAGCAGCTCCCAGGTGCTCTCTCTTATTTCCTTTTGGTTTCAGACACTTCTTCACTGAATTTCCCATCCATCTCTTCAGCTGATCTTTGCAGGGTATCTCTGCAGAATTTAACTACCAAACTTGTTTTCCCTTTCTCACCTGATTGCATTATTGACTTTCAGTCTCTCTCCTGCTTTTCTACCGAGGAAAGGCATGCAAGTGTTTGCAACAAGCTATGTGAACTGATAGTGATCTCTTCACAGCAGCATTTTATCTGTCTCCTCTTACCCGGTAGCTATCCTCTTTGTGAAAAACAGCTGTGTTTCATCTCTGTCCTTTTCTATAAGTGCTAGTTAACCTTCTTTGCTGACCACCAAACCCTGCCCTTCCCTCTGCAAGATTTGATCCAACCACCCCCTCCGCAGGCATCCTGTCTCCTCTGCACTAAGATTTTTAGCAATCACATATATCACACAAATCCCATTTTTACTCTCTAAACATCTGTTTCTCCTGTTATTCTTTTTTTCTGAATGCCTTATCCTTTCTCCACTTTGGAAAATACCTAGTCCCATCTGAAGAACATGGTGTTATTTCCCCCTCCAGCATTCAGAGCGTACCTCTTGCTAACTTTTTCTCTGGGCTCTGCCCTCAAAAATGATGACAAAGAGAGGGTTTCTGTTTCTGGGGTTGTGGTTGGGGTAGTGGTTGGTTACTTTTTAAACCCTAAGTATCTTCACAGTCTTTAATATATCTTCTTCCTTTTTATCTTTCTGTCTGAAATGAATCTGGGTCTTCTTTGTCAGGTCTTTATGTCAGTCATATAGTTTCTTTGTTTTAACAGAAATTTTTAATAGTGACCATGCTACTTGCTAGTCCTCCTTTTTGCATCCCCACTTGAAGTCTCCTTAATTTTGATGAGCATGTCACCACCGCCTTAGCAGAGCAAATTCCCTTTTGCATGGGACAGAAATGTAGGCTTTGGACTTAAAATAAAAACAACCCAAACCAAGCAAACAGGGAATGCTTGATAAAGCCAGTATTAATAGGATTGAATAAGGCCTTGAATTAAAAATATGTAATATTAAAAAACCAGAAAAAGGTACATGAGGGAAACCTCCGTGATGGCAAAGATGAGGCTACCCAAAGGGAAAGAACTGCTATCAGTGCAGGGAGTGTTCACTGCTTGTACATAGGATGCCCAATATAATCGTAATGAGCTCCAAAATAGATAGAATCTTGTTTAGGGAACTAGCAAGTTAAGCAGGACATGGGCAGCATCATGACTCTGGCAAACTAAAGGTAACTGCACTGAGAGTTAAGAAAAGAGGTAGATTCTTCAGTCTTAACAACCTGTTGACAGAGGAAAGAATCTACTGGGAAAAAAAAAGTGTAATTTTTGTTTTAAAATGTCATTGACTCAGCTTTCTACTACCGTGTAGTCATGCGAGGCAGGAAGGGGGCTGGCCCTAGGAGCAAATGGCTGGAGAGAAGAGTGACTCTTTAATACCAGGCATGCTCAGAGCAAACCTCAGACAAGTCAGTTTTCAAACTGTGCTGAGAGCTGGGGCAGTCTGTGCAGTAAGAAGCAAAGAGTAAAGCAAAGATCTCTTTCCTCAGGGAATAATGAGGTATATCTACATGATGGGCCAACATGAGCTTGTGACTCCCACACATACATACCTGTAGCAAGCTGGTCCTTGGACATGTATGTATTTAGTGTGGCAGAAAGTTTGCGTATTGGAAACAATGCTCCCAACACAAACATTAAAAAAATCATGTGCCAAGCCTCCCCTCTAAAATGAGGTTGTCTTTAAAATTGCAAGATTAAACCACCACCAAAACAAAGAAATACGTTTTGGATTCTTTTTATTTGATGTCTGATGTTGGAGCATTCATTGTCTGCTTGCAAGTTTGCCACATTGTCACGAACGTTAGAAATATGCTAAAAAGGAATAATAATTAAATCTCAGACTCTAGGGTAGCTGCCTGATTATAGCCTCTGCAATGCTCACAAAGTCACCAGGTATCCCAAGAGTTGTGCTGGGTATGACTACTCAAGATTGTGTAACTGAAGAGATTCACACCTGTGTGCCTTGAGGATTTGAGTGTCATGGTGGGGCATATACATGTTCATATATGTTGAGTAGAAGATAAATTGTGAGTGAGTTTAGAAGATGTACAAGAGGTTTAAAAATGTGGACAGGTTTTCTTTTCTGGGTCTAGATAAGGTAGTTTAAAGTGTTCCTACATTACAGTGTCAGGTCACCTTCCCCAGCAGTTTAAGGTCAGGTAATGGTCTCTGAAAGACAGTAGATGAGGAACCCTTGCACCTTCTGTCCTGATAGCGGGAGTGAGAATCCTACTGATTGGAGCAAGGAGATTGGGGGTGACACACATCTGAGGAAGGCTAATGTCTTAAATCACTTCCAGTTCTCTGTAAAATAAACATGTGTCTAACCCAAGGCAAGGCTGAAAAAGCACTGGTAGTGTGGTTTGATATTACAGACACTGAAAGTTCCTGCCTCTAAGGGGCTTTCTGCTTTCTCAAGAGAGATTGCAGTAACCTGTAGCACAGGAAGGAATGTGCATGGAAGCAGAGGATCAGGTGTCACCTCACTGAAATTTGTTTGCCCTTCAGATTGAGGCTGAGACACCAAAACTCTCTTGAATTTTATCTCAGCATTGGGAAGGAAGCTGATTTCCAGCTGGATAGTGTTATGTCATCACTCTGTGTCTATCCAGATACAGATGAAGTGGTCTCATACAGGGATCCCTGTCTGGATGCTGCTGCTTCTTTGATTTCTATGCCCTGTGTTTGGAATCGGATCCTAATCCTCATCAAAAAGCAAACAAACCCCAAGAGCTGGAGTGCAGTTGATGTGTTAAGATAGACTGTCTGGGTGTTTGCTCCATTTCTGACATTTATGCAAGGCTCTTGTCCTGGCGATATTATTACCCAACAGAAGTATATAATGCAGTTGGTATTAGAGCATCTGGTTTATATTCATTATAATTTTATATAATACTTGCCTGATTTCATGTGCTAGGAATGGTCACAGTTATGTGTGTGTATGTGTGGGGTTGTGCAGTCCTCCATTCTGGCTGTCCTGCCTCTGCCCTTCTGTCAGTGAGCCAGCAAAATGGCTGTCATGTTGGTCTCTCTGACAGTCTTCAGGGGTTCTCAAACTAAGTCCCTGGCTGAGATGGGAAGAAGGAAAAAATGCTTTTGTTTGATCCTGTGTGGTAAAATTCAGGGGGCTACAGGAGCCATGTCAAAAAGAGAAGTGAAGTCAAAAAGCTGGTGAAAACAGCTGGGTAGGAAACAAATCACTGGGACAAGGAAAACATCACTTTCAACATGACTGAATTTCATAAACTGAAATTCTCTGTACTTGCCCATTACCATGTGGCAGAAAACCACACCGCTGCATGAGGTTCATACGAGATCATCATGTGAGATAAGACTGAACAAAACTTTAATCCTTGCAAGAAAATATGGCAATTGTTCCCAGGGCATGCGTTTCTGCCAGTCCCACCCAACTTTTTCTTGTTGTCTTCACTGTTGGGAAGGTGTGTCCTGGAAAACATGATAGTATGAAATGAGCATTTTTTCCTTTGACTTGTTATTTGCAGTCAGATAAAGATTTTCTTTCTAAATAATATTACTGTTCAGCATTCAGGCATGTCCTGAGGAGCTATTGCTGATATTTTTGTGATGCCTCAGATGTGACTGTGAGCATTCCCTCATCTGCAGCAGTGCAGAATTGCCCATATGTGTTGGGGAGGAGGATTTTTTCAGGGTTGGCAGATGAGGAGTGCTCTTCTGTTCCATCCCCCCAGCACCACTCTGATGAGCCCATCAGAGCACTGAAGATGCCTACAATGAATGCTAAGCACATCTTGCAAATAAGTGCAATAATAATAATGTTGAAGATGGGAAATGAATAATTTCTCTAAATGAAGCTTGGGCAGGAATTCAGATAGAAAGTATGTAATTAAACCAAGTTGGAACTTGATCAAAATACTAAAATGGTACTAAAAAAAAAAAAAAAAAAGGAGAAAAGTTATTTAATGACTGTTAGCAGGAAGAACCTTGGGTTTTTATTTCATTCAGAAAGAAGACAACTGTCAGCACCAGGAAAAGTTGGATTCCTAAGAGAATGTCTCTCCTCCCACATGATTTTCCGATGGAGAATTGCTGTCTTGGGCTCCCATGATAATACCCATCAGTTCTGGAAGTGGGGCAGAGATTTGTGCAGGGCAGAGATTTCTGGGATTGAGCCTCATCAGACAGTGGGAGGGCTGGTGGCTGAGCTGAGCAGAACTGGTGCTGGTCCTGGGTGAGGATGCAGGGAGTGGAGATACCTGGTGGCAGGTTTTAACACCTAGTCCTTCCAAAGTGGATGAAATGACTACTTGCACAGTCCTGTTGTTGTCTGAACTCTGACCAGACTGTACCTTTGCTTAACTTGGACTTTCCAGTACAAATATTACTCACAGCTCTATGACAATCTGAGGAAGAAAGATGAGCAGCAAGGATCTTCACCCCATCACAAACCACAAGGACACATTTGCTACGGTGTGATAAAGATCCAGAATTGCTGCTGGCTTTACTGGCTAGTGATTCCCCCTCTTCTGCTCCCATGGCTAGAGGATATAATGAATTACCCAGAGAGCACTTCTCTTAGCTGGGCAAGGGCTGAACTTTGGTTGTGTATTTTTGGAGCTCACTGCACAATTAACCTAGCACAATTCACTGTGGCATAGTTCACTGTAAATCCTTATACAATAAATGGATTGTAATGACTACATTTTAGTGACTACTGAAAGGCAATTTGAAGACTAAATAAAGCAGGATGTTGAGATTTCACATTGTAGGTCTTTTGGAATGATTTGAGGCAAGAGGAGAATACCTGCAGTGCTCTGCAAAGCTTGTGATGTAGTTGTGTGTGCTGAGAGGGGATGGTCAAGCAGTACATGGCTGCATGGGCTCATGGGGAGAAGGGAATATCAAGTCTTCATTCCCATGCTGGAGGCAAAGGAGGTGGGAATGCATTGCCAATCACATCGTGGACCTGCGCTCCATGGGGAGTGACAACCCCACACCATTTCTTTTTTTTTTCAATTCCCATAAAAGGTTATGTTGCTTAAAACATGGTTTTATTCCCTGGCATGGGCACCATCTTGCTGCTCGTTTGACCACACTAAAGCCAGTGTGTGACTTAGCTGTGCTTGTGGCTGCGAGGAATGGCTTCACAGCCACGGGCACGTTGGTGTCGATGTGATAATCAGCAGGTGAGCAAGAATTTGCAGAGAAAGGCATTGCTGGATGCCACAAAGCCAGATCCTCAGCAGTGTTAAGGTCAGTAATCTTACAGGAGCTTCCACCAGCGAGCTCTCTGCCCCTGGCTGCCAGGTGATGATACTGTGTGGTCCAGGGCTGTGTGACTGCCTATACCTGCTGCTGTGCTAAGTCTGAGAGAAATTAAACCAGCAGGAGCAGAGCTGCTCAGGTTGGTACAACTGAGGAAATGGCAGCTCAATATATGCCAGTTGCCTGGGGATCTCAGGATGGCAGCAGAGGGAGTTTACTGTGGTGGCTTTCACAAGCTGATACATGATTTAGGCCTGCTGAATGTGTGAGCATTGGGCCATAACCTTCCCCTGAGTTACTGAGAGGAAGTCTGTAATGTGCGCTGCGCTCGACTCCCAACTGTGCCTTTGAGATGGGGGCTGCACTGGGGACTCTCTGCCTTAAGGTGCTATGAATTGGATCCAAACATGATTTAAGGTAATTTTCTTCTAATGCACAGTCAGGCAATGGAATAGATCTATCTTCTGAGAATCAAAAGTATTAATAACTTCCTTAGATGCAGTTTGAAAGCAAAAGAATACCCACATTTTTTGGTAAATTTTGAGAGTTATTTTACTGTATGGGGATGAACTCCATTAGCAGACCACGTGAATTAAAACAAAAGCAATTTATTGGCCTTGTGATTAACCATTCCTGAGATGAGAAAGCTCATCTAGTTGTGAATATATGACAAAAAAATTAAAATTATAAATGGTGTGATGGGACTTAATCCTTGTTTTTTATGTTTCTACAAAATGGCTTTCATACAGAAACATCCTCTTCTTACCTACAGCTGAAATTTGTCACCATGGAAACCTTCTGGATTTGGAAAGGCGGGGTGCTCTAGGCAAATATGTGGCTGCAACTTCAGAAATTGTTGTCCAAATTTTGTTTCGTTTCTCTCTCTTTCTTTAATGTCTGTGAGGTTCTTGCACACTGGACAGCTGCTCGTGTAACCAGATCAGAGGGAGGCCACATGGATCTAAACTCTTGGTTTATTTCTTTGAAATGAGAAGTGTTTGGGGCAATTTCTTCCCTTATTCAACTGGTTCCATCCTTCCCTGGCTGCAGCTCCAAGTCAGCTTGGCTCTCCTGGGGCAGCTGGACCTTGCTCTGCTCCAGTGCTTGCAGTGTCACCCACTGATGCTGGGGAAATGCAGAAATCCTGAACTCAGGTCCCAGCAGCTCAGCATTGGAGGGTACGTTTTTCATTTACTGGCTTAAATACACTCATAGTTCTGTTTTGTTTTGTTTGACGTACATGTCTGAGAGTGACTTGTGGCCTTAAACAGGTTGGGTGGTTCTTGTTTGTTTAAGGGAAAAAACCTGACACAAATGTGCATTAAAACTTCTGAAGATACGATTATTAAAGCCTTGGAGAACCCTCCCCTACAATACTGTGTCAATGCAATATTATGTGAACTACATGTCACCATTTTACTCATTTAACTTCTGATTTTTTTTCCCCCATTTTGTGTCAAACTACTTCCCACTGCTTGCCCATGTTCTCTTTCTGGCTTTTAGGTTGCAGGAAGGAGGAGTTTTTGATTAAATCTCTGGACAAAGGCTGTGTAGACTGAAGTTGCTATTAGTTTCTCTGCCACTGACTCCTGAAATAACCACAGTTGAGTCATGGCCTGTCTTTCTGCCTGAGGTCCTCGCCTGTAGACAGCATACAGTCTTTCTTCTCGTCCTTTTGCTTTTTATGTGGGCATACAGTGTGCCAAGCACTGGTGTTAGGGATGTTCTTAATCTGTGCAGTAGTGCCTTGATTTTCTCTTAAGCTTCTTGGTGTAGCTGATAAGTAAATAGTAAATAAGAACAATTTGATGGGGTGCAATAATAAGGAAGTGGTGACACTACCTGTTTGCTTTCTGAGAAGCTCCTGGCCTGCCACAGAAGCTATCAGTAAATAAAACCCTGTCAGCTGAGTACACCCACTTCATTCTTCTTCTCCCTATGACTGACCCTTTCTTTCCTTCCCCTTGTAGGGTGGAGGCTATCAGAAACATTCCTTTGTATTAAGGCAGGGTGTGATTTCAAGTGATATCTGGCCTTGGCCAACTCTGGCTTCTGTGCCTACCTTTGCTTCTTAGTATCTGTCTGCTGATCTTTAGTCCTTCACCATCATCAGCTAAGAAGAGCAAAACCACCTTGGATTCATCCTGGGGAAAAAGCTTGTGCATCAGTAGTTACTCCAAGGAGCTGGCTTGTGCTATGGTCTCACTTAGAAATAGTTTGGGTTTTGTTTTTTTTTCCAGAAAACAGCCAGGCAGCTGTTTTGTACATTTTGCTAAGGTCCCATCAGCTCTTGCTTAGTGCATATATTTGAGTGCACTGGAAGTGCATCTGAATGTGACTTCCTAATAGGGGTAAAGCCCTGAGGGGGGACTGGCATACATCAGCAATTCCTTTCTCAGTGGTTCTTAGCTTGTATTTTGCCTGATGACCTGCCTTATATAGTTAATATAACTGTTGAAAAGAGCTGTTGATGGACATAATTTGACTCCTTCTGAGCTGGCAAGGAGTGTTTAGTGAGAGGTGAGGCTACTGCAAGGCCATGTCAAATGCAGCACTGAAGCTGTAACATTAGGTAGCACATACTGTATTCTGCTGCCAGCTCCTGCCCAATCTCCTCAAAGGTAAAACATTTTTCTTACATAGTTTGTAAAATAGTTTTGAGGCCTCCAAGCCATTGGCAGGCAGAAGGAAGTCTCCTGCAGGGCAGATCAAGTGCTAGGTCCACTTCTTGGCACCTAGCACATGAGGCTGTGATGACTATAGATATGCAGCTACTTACCACGCTGTGGTGCCAGTAGGGCCTGGGGGCAAAAAGCAGCATTTCTGGACTTCACAAGAACATGGAACATGAAATAGCCGCATTCACATGTTGCCATCCACCATCTTGCTTTGTTTACACTGTCTTCTCTTTGTCAAGGGTAAGACAGCATGAAAGGGAAAAAAGACGGTGTGCTGAGGCTGCAGTAATCTCTCTGATGTCTCCTACTCCCTTTCCCCTCTTCTTTCATCTAGTTTTGAGTGGAGTGGTGCATCACCAACAGGCTGTTATTAGGAAAAGGACCTTGCCATTCAGATGCTTATAGACACATCTCCCAGATGACCAACATCCTTTGCATCTGCAGAACTGGCTAAGGAAAGTTGTAAGAATGTGGTTTTCCCCCAAGACTTTTAGAGACAACTTCCTATCAGGTGTACTACGTAAACCACAAAATGGCTTCCTCCAAAGGGAACGTCTCCCAGTCAGCTCCTCCCAAATTTAAGGCAGGTGAGGAGGTGAAAAAGCAATAATTTCCAAAGTTATCTGAACTTTTTTTGGGTCACTTATATTGTTTGCAGGCTCAGACTAGCACGGGGGATGAGCGGATGTTGTGCTGGGTGCTCGTTGCTTTCAAATAAATTGATCCTCTCCCCAGAGCCCCATCTCTTGTGTGCAGCCAAATCAACTGTGTTTGCAGGAGACAGTATGCTTGTGTTTCTCCCACGACCCTGCTGGCTCATTAGTGTTATTTCTGGAGGTCTTGTTTCCACAGTAACAAGCAATTACCATTGTTCCTTGGACTGCCAAAGTTACCACCAGCAACGCAGAGGAAGATGCGTTATTCTCTATATTGGGATAAAATGCCTTCATATGTCTTGCTATTCACTGAATGCCAATCCTGACGCAGGTCCTGTGCAAATAGCACACTCCACCCCCTGCCAATGCTGCTTTTGCTGGTATTAAGACATGCCAAATTCTGAAACAACCCCAAATGATCTTCTCAGGTCTGTGGCTACACTGGCAATGACAGGGTCAGGATTTCAGCAGCAGGATGACTGCACCAATGGTAGCTCTTGTAGGAATATAAATAGAATAGCTTGGAGGCAGTGCTTTTTGCAGTTGTGCTTAGCTCTGTTCTAAGTAACGCTGGCTAGTGACGTCAATAAAATATACACGCTGCCTTTACTGTATCGCTTCTACCAGAACAGTGGTGAAGCTCCAGCAGAGAGGTCTGGTGGTCTTATTCTACCAGGATGCTGAAGTGTCTGTATTACACAGTGCCTTCATCATCCCCAAGTGGTTATGTGTGTGCGTCCGCTCCAACCATGTCTTCCATCAGTGGCTTCTCCTTTCCCTTTCACCTTTGGATGGAACAAAGGCCAATTCAGCTAGAATGAGCTTTAAACCCCATAGAGCATATCCTAAATTTCATGTACATATCCAAAGATTAGGCAGCTTGGAAGCTGAAGGAGATGGGCTTTTGTAGGCGAGAGAAGTGGGGTAGTGGGATGCTAAGGCAGCTGAATTAGGTCTCATGACTTTCAGAGATTTTTTTTAGGTGACTACAGTTTCCAAGTGTGACTTTGTATTCTAAAAAGCTCTGGGTCCACACTGCAAGCACTGAGCTCCTTTTAGATTTTTCTTGTGAATGGGTATATGTATGGATCTACATATATGCATCCACTTGTCCAAATGATGAATGACAGGTGTTGGGGGGAGATCATGGCCTCTGGCTTCCGTAAACCAAAGCACAGGGGAGCACAAGGAGTCCTGCTGCAAAGTGGCTGAAGCAAAGAGATCAAGAGAGGCATTTTAAAATGGGGAAGGAACAGCCTTTTGCAAAAGGTCTCGGAAGCACCTGTGCTAGAGATTTTACAACGTGGACTTAAGCAGAGAAGGTAGAGGACAGTTTCATATCAGGCCAGTATATGAGGGTGACAAAGAACAGAAAGGGTGCTGCTCTGACAGCTACCAAGATTGTACGACTTTAGCTGCCCTTGAAGAAATAAATATCCATCAGCAAACACACTGTTTTTTTCTTGGTGTGGAGAAAAGGATTCCAACGAGATTCTCTTCTTGTCTCTTGTGCTGCATCCTCCTAAAGCCTTGGATTTTAGCACCACCTGTATGATGTGAAAAAACCCCAAAGAGAATCTTATTCTCCACACGTAAAACAGAATCTAGTGTTTGAGACAGGATATGAGGCTTGGGTGCTTCATAATGAGCCGAGGCTCGTTCTTGTATTGTAAGGAAAATATCCCCATCTCGAAAATAAACCCAGCCTTTGCTCTCTATCTGTAAGCTTCAGGGCACCCACTGGCATCCCGCATTTTCAGCCGAACTGGTGTGCCGAGGTTGCCAGCAGACGCTAGGTGGAGGCCTTGGGCTGCGGTTTCACCCCAGTTGCTGAAGGCAGGAAGGGCAGAAGACTTGTGCTTTCAGAAGGGAGATCTTTTCTTGCTGCTCTCACATGCTAGGAAGAAAAGTCCAAGCTCTCCAGATGCGGAATGTGATGAGCGGAGGAATGGAGAAGTGTCTGCCCCATCCCAGGTCCTCCCTGCAGCGGGATTTTGTGAGCAGGGCTGTGGTGGGAGCATTGAAGCCTTCCTAGTTCTTGGGTGTGGTTGAGTTGCAAGGTTGGTTTAATTTATCCTCGTTTATATATCCTGATGGGGATAATTTTGAGATCCCCATGGACGCATATAAAAAGTATTAAAATTGAGATGAAAGTGAGTACTGATAAGCTGACTTATCTAGCAACAAATGCTGTTAGAACCAGCTAAGATGAAGTACATGCTCTATTTATGACAATTGCTTTCAACAAAGCCTCCAATCTTAAAACTATTCCAAAAACAGAGATTTAGAGTCTGTACAAAGAATGAATCGCAGGTTAAGTGAGAGATGGATGAAACCTGAAATGTGCATTTGGAAAGAAATTTAAAAGTTTATGGTTTTAAAGGGACTTGTCGCTCTTAGTGATAAAAATACCATTTTCAGTGTATTCAAAAGAACTGATTTTTAAAATTTTTTAAAATCCTATTAGGTACTTTTAGAAGAATAAGTGATGTTTTATTTTGAAAATAGTGAAATATTGGTACTGTTTCACTTGTCAGTGGTGATGCAGTTAGGTTATTCCAAATTGAGTCTCATATGAGGGCATGTTATGCAATCCTACCAGTAACAGAGCATACCATGAATATCATAATTAAATATTACATTATATAATTTTGTACAGGTGATATTTTATTTTAAAAATGTGATTTTTCTACCAAGTAATGAGTTTTCTGTCAAAAGTGGTACCAGCTTTCTTAGTTTGTGCTGAATGAAACAATTTAAATTTTCGCACTCTGAAGAAGAAATGTGCTGGGTACCAGTTAGGGACCAATTGTTTTTAGTATCCTAGAATCCTGATTCCAGGCTAATTGCAGGACATTGAACACATCACTGTCTCTCATTATTAACTGAAGAATGTAAAAACAATACAAGCAGTAGAATATTGTAAGAAAATAGAAAGTTGCTTTCAAAATTAGAATTTTAATTTGGAAGAAAAATCTAGCATTTTTTTTCCCTAATGCAACCTTTCTAGTACTGAAAATCTTGTTCGAGTCTCCTTTTCTATCGGGAGCTTGCATTTGTACTTCTGATTTTGTGAAAAATGTTGATTTTATCAAAATAGTATTTTCTGGTTGAAGATGGTTTCGATTAACATTTTCTCACTAGTGTGAGCTGTTATGACACTCCTCCTCCACCCTCTGAGCTGTGGTAAAAGGGTCAGTGAAGTTATTGATTTAGCTTTCCTTATTTCTTTTTTAGTGCAATGACTTCAAGAGCTCCATGGCTGTTCTGCAGACAGATGCACAATTGTGAAACATCAATATGGACTGCAAATCTCTACTGTCAGTCAGCTCCTCTTCCCCGCTGCATAACGTAATCCCTATCTCTACAATGCCTGCACAGATACATGTTTGCAAAGATGTTTTTCTGGAGATAGCGTGCATAGCAAGTTATTCTTTACTTGTTCTCAGCTCTAGCAACATTATATGGAGTTTCAGTTCACAGTTCACTGTGTTCCCCCTCCTACCACTGAAATGCAGCCAACTCCGAGCTGTGGCTATTAAACATCACACAAGCAACACCACAAAACAGATTGTGGAAAAGCAAAGGATTTCAGAGAAAAGCAACAAATTGACTGAGGACTACAAGGGTTGTCTGGGAAGTGATAACAAAGGATTATAGGGAATGAGTTAATAGTGATGCAGAGTAGCCATCACCTTGATATTCAGGTGGTACTAGTATGCAAGGGAGAGCTTCTGAGTATGGCACAAAGAGATGTCACTTAGAGTAGTCAGGTTTCAGTCAGGGAGATAAGCAGGTCAGCTTCCCTAACCACTGAGTTCTGTCAGACTCTCAAGGAAAGGGCTGCAGGCATCATTGCTTGAAGGTTTTAAAACAAGTCAAAGTTTCAAGACAGAACATGGCAGTATTAGGACAGGTGAATAAAACAAGATGGAGCAAATAGCTGTATCTATCCCTACTTTGTATGAGTCTGAGAATGGATATCAAGATCTGAAGAAACCTCATGTACAAAGTTAGAAAAGAGTGTGAACTGGCATGACAAGAGCTGTGACATGAGAAGGGGAAAGCTTTCAAATAAGTTGTTCTTTGTAGACCTTAGGGTAGGAAAGGAGGAAAATGGAGAAGCTGTGCAATGAATCAGAGGAAAGGAGAAATGTATATGAATGTTTGCAGCTGCTATTTTGTGTGTGTGTGTGTGTTGCAGAAGAATCTCATTCAGATTGTAAAAAGCATTGTAGGTGTCTGCATCTCAGTTTTCTCAGTCTGGTGGCTGGAAGAGGGCAACTTGGCACAAAACCTGCACATGAATTCTTGCTGCTTTGGGTAAAGTAATGAGGGGGGAAGGCTGCCAGATACTGTCACTGAGAATTCAATGGACAAATAAGAAATTGCAAAAGTCTCTTCACAACTCAAGTTGCATAGCAACATTAAATTGTCAGATTGCTTTTATGGCAGTCTCTTACATTATCCCCATTATCAGAGCCCTTTTTAGGAATCATGCAGTATGATGTTACTAGTCCACTCCCAAGCTGGTTGTTTGACCTTGGTCTCTTGCTGAATGATGCCATGTAATTTTCTGCAAAGGCTTCTCAAAGTACTACACCAACGATAAAAGTCCTTGAGGATCCGTCAACATAGGCCTTAGGAAGCAAACGATTTGCCTGTACAGGATGGGGTAGGAGAGACTGATCATGGACCAGCAATATCCTCAAAGTAGAGTCTAGCACGTGACAAACTCAGCAGGATGTAAGTTACCCTATCACTTCTCTGAACTGAATCTTCACTGACCAAATTGGTAGGCTTGTTTTGAGGGGTGACCCAGTTGCTTGTAAGACAGGTGTTGCAAATGCTTCCAGTGCGCGTTTGTGCCTGATGGTTGGATCACTCCTATGGACCACTGCTGCTGTCAAATCCTAACTTCCAGACAGCTGTTTCTTGCTTTTCAGTGTAAGCACATTGTGAGCTGTCTCCTGGCAGAGATGCTGAACCACTAAAGCAGTCACAGCATCATCATCTTGTGATGTTTCTGCCAGTATCTGAAACAATACCTAGAAGTCTGCTTGTCTTGCAGGATGTTGCTAGTGTCCTGCATAATTTCTTTCCAGAATGTCTTGTATAACACAGCATCCTCCTTCCTGTTTCCTTCTAATGCTGCTTCTTTTGCTGGCACAAGATCCTGAAATGCCCCTGCCATCTCTTTGCAGCCAAGGCAACCAGGGCCACTGGATACCAAGGTGTAGCTGCAACTTTAAGGATAAACTGAATGAGCTCTTTTACTGCAAGCACATCAGACTGACACAGACTTAGGACACCAGGTAGGGTGGAAATTAGCTTACAGGCCTTTTGCAGTGGGTGATGGGGAGAGTGTCCTGCTAAAGCGAGTAATTCTCAGTGACGTGTGTCCTTTCTGAAGAGTGCCTGGTTGTAAACTATACCATCTTTTTCAAGATCACTACTGCAAATTAAGAACAAGCAAACAGAGCTCAGAAGGACAAGATAGACTGTCGGTCCTCTCTGTACAAAGTAATGGAATTATTCTGCTTCATTAAAACAACTGATGAGGAAACAAACAGCCTTGAAATTCAGTTCCTCTGTGTTTCTGTGCCCAGAACCCAGAGCACACAAGTGGCATAAGATCTGGACTAGACACTACAAGTCACACTTGCTTAATATTATGGGGATCAAGCCTGGAATAGGTCTAACACAGGAGGTGATACATGTCCATGCATGATGTTGCTAAAAGAGATCTGATGGCCATGGAGTTATCCTTGACGAAGGAACGTCTCTCTAATGCAAAATAGCTTAGCGCTCCTTACAAAGAAGGAACAAAAGGTGTTCATCTAACTTTCTCCTTTCTTCCCCTGGGTATCTCCCATGAATAAGTACTGCTGGATGGAACATTCCAAAAAGCTTGTTTCTCTCTCTAGGAGAGAGTTTCCTTCTCTGTATTTTAGCTTTGTCTTGTTTCCCCTTGAGGCTGAGGGATGTGAGATCATTAGAGAGAGAGCAGGTGTTGGAGCGGTCACTGGTACCCCACCAGCTTTGTAGCTCAGTCATCCTGAGAACCATAATCAGGTGGGATTTATCCGAGAGCTCTGCAGAACAAATATGATGCCTTGGAGCTGCTCTACATGTGTTTTTTGGCAGCACTGGTTCTTCAGTGAAGGAGTCAGTCCTGAGTTTTAGGCTGCTTCACCCAGATGGAAGGGTTTTGTATCACCTTCCTGCCATGGACTGTCTGGAAGTACAGACACAAGAGGCTGTTCTGTGGGGCTGGTTCACATTTTATAATTGTTACGAATTTCTCTTTTTAACTTGTTCTTCTAGTTTATGGTGGAGATAGAGCTGAGGGTCCCCATTGATGAATGGTAGATTCTTTTATCAGACCTTACACTATGGTCAGACCTCTTTAAGATTTCTCTCTATGTATCTCTGTCAGTCTGTATGTGTTATCATTGCAGTGCCTCAGCTTTGTTTGACAGAGTTTCCTGTGACCTTTTGAGGATAACATTTTCATGTGAAAATGTGCTGAATAAGGACAAATGAGAAATGCAAAAGAAGTTAAAATAGTCAGGTTTTAAAGAAGATCATCTTCTGTCAGCATTGTTTGCATGGTGCTCATTTCTCATAAACATTCAAAGGCTCAAGTTTCCTGTTGCTAGTATACATGGAAAACAAATGTCTACTTGCCATAAATTAATATTAAATGTGCATACACACTTCATCTGGAAGTGTTCGTACGCTCCTCTTGTCAGAAAGCAGAATAAATAATGATCAGAATCCCCACCTAGGTCTGGTAATTTCCATTTGTAGGTATGAAAATGCTCTACAAGGAAGGTCATGGTCATAGCTTCCAATTTTCAAATGGGACACAGTTCCTCAGTAAAGTCACTTGTCTGGTAGTCACAGAGTTTTCACCACTCTACCTAACCTGCAGAGGCAAGTGAGGACACACATTTGATTATTTTTTCTTCCATCCTTGACTGCTCCTTTCAAAAGGAGCCATTCACCCTTTCATTTACTGCTCAGGGCATAAGGGTATCCATCACCACCCAGCACAGGCTGCTGTCCATCCTGGATGTGCATATGTGCTTACTGGCATGTATTTTCTCTCTGTCTGTCTTCCTCCCTGCCCAGCAGGTGTGCCTTGCTGCTTTCCTTTAGGTCACTTCTGCTGCTGCCCTCAGTCCCCCTCACTACAAAGTATCTCCCCAGCATCTCTTCTGGGCAAGCCAGAGGCCTCCTGCACCAAATTTCCTTGCAGAGCTCGCTTGACTATGCACTTGATTATTCTGTACCTTTCCTCTCTCTGCTTTCTTGTGTGGATTTTCATCCCAACAGTTCCCTAAACTGCAGAGATGCAGGATGCAGCAGCGTTATAAGGTGAGCGTGTCGTTTCCTGACAGGGTAGATTTTGATAACAGGTTTTACAAGGTTCCCTGGGAGAATGGACTTGGTAGTGGCTTCAAGAAATGAAATTTAGTCTGAAGGGACTTGATCAAAGCGTCTAAAGTAACTTGTATCAGAAGAGGTCTGTCGGGATAACCTTTTCTTTGTGTCTCTCCAGAAACTAACAAGGGCCATTCAGAGAAAAAATGGCAAATACAGTACTCAAGTACTTCACACAATTAAACCATGAGACATGTTGACACTGGGTGTTATGGACACTACAAGCTAAAGTAAAAAATCCCAGTGGCTCTACAGAGTGAGGCGGTTTCCAGATTCCTAGGAATTAAAATGCTTGTTGAGTCTCCTCTACAACTTCTTTTTCAGGGCTCTGAGGGCACCATCTGACTGTTCCTGTCCAGCCTTTCCTGAGTTTCCCCTTACCCTTCTCAGGTCCCAGGACCCCATTTCAACCCTCAGGGCCATCAGTCCCTGGCACAGCAACAGCTGCAGCAAGGCTGCTCTCCAGCTTCCCACAGCCCTACCTGGACTGGCCACAGGCCCTGCTGCACCAGGGAGGTACCTGAGGCCCAGGGCTGGAGCTGCTTCCAGTGCACCCCTCAGCTGCCTTGCTCCCTGGGTGGGGCTCTGGGATGTCCCTGGGGAGCCCACAGCCTTTCCAGTGTCCCAACACTTTGCACACTGTTTGTTGTGGATGCTGCTAGACTCTGTCAGCTGTGTCCTGCTCAATTTTGTGGTTTCTCTTAAGCCCTGTACAGTCTATACCATCACATGCCATAGCCAGTAACGTTTTTGAAGTGGACCATTCCCTCCTAATATACTGCTTTTATCTACAGCAGGAGTGTTAATGCCTTCCAGGATATAGAACTGACTGCAGAGACTGCGAATGCGATACTCGGACTAGTAAGTCATTTTACCAATGCACTTCCTCTTAAAAGTGATCATTGTTAGAAATAATTGATCATTTCCTTGTCCTCTTAGTCTGACAATATCACAACTCCAAAATGGGAAGCCTTGCTGTGTGTGCAGAGATACACAGATCAATACTCCTTCTTATGGCAGCAAATGAAAACGAGTGGTACAAAGGTAGTAGGAACAGTTTGGAGACAAGCACCACGTCATCACAGTTGAAATGAACAAAGTGAATATAGTTGTTTATGGCATCAATCTTCCCTGGTTTGGGGTTTAAGGATTATTGTTTTCAGGATAATTGCAATGTTACGGTATAGAACTTCTGGAATTTCTAGCAAGAAGGAAGGGAATAAAGCTAGAAATATCTGTTGAAATAGATGTTTCTCCCAGTGTTTGGGTACATCTATTTCAAAAAAGCAGGTAGTCAGTCAGAAGGGACTAAGGGACCCATGCTTTTGTGAACAAACAAACCTATACATACTAACATTGCAGGCCACGATATGTTTGCTCTAGATTTACCAGCAGATACCGTGCAACTCAACAACCAAAGTCTCCAATACCAAAATCCATTGACTAAAGTATAGCCTTGGTACAGCTCAGGTAAATTTTTGGGTCTTTCGTTGGTCAGACAGTTGAGGAAAACATGTTGCATACATTGTGAGGGTTTTCTTGCACTATGCAGGACAGAGAGATCATGGATAGACTGAAAAAAACCAACAACACAGGAATAACTTTTTGAGCGAAAGAGTTAAAACCGTTGGTGTGCTGACATCCACCACTTCATTGTGTTGGGCTGTGGGAGGGCAGAGTTTCTTTCCCCAAGTTGGGAAAAGCCTTCTTGCTTTTTCTGGTTTCAATGCCAAGGTCAAATTTACAGCCCAGCTGCTTTGCATGCTCACGGGGGCAGCTAGGCTGTCTCACTTGCACTCTGCTTCATGGTCTTGGCAAATATGGGACCTGACTGTGCATCAAGTCTGAGGAATCCCATAGGAAGCCTCCACATCAAGGATTTCAGCTGTGATTAAAAGCAAGACAAGGCTGCATCCATATTAACCTCCTCTCTGCAAAAACAAAGAAGGTCTCTCAACTCTCTTGTCCCCAAGCCCCCACCAATTTTCCTCTTTCTTTGATTTTTCATCTAAAAATAGGGTGACAGAGGGACTGTGGGGTAAGCAGCTGGAGTAGAGCGGAGCTGGTTGCCATAGAAACCAATGAGCCACTTAGCAGCACTTGCCTTCCTCCTTTGCCTGCGGATTTTTTTTTCCTTCTTGTGCGTGGAGGGCCGGTGTGTGGGGAGCCACAGGAGCCCCACTCGAAGCCAGGATCCATCTCCCTGCCCCATGGCCACCCGGGATGCCAGTGGTCCCATGGAATCTGCCTCCCAAGTAATGAAGGGGAGCGGGAGGACAGATGTCAGAGGGAAATAGGGTTTGGGCTTCAATGCTTGGGCATATGATAGGAGTGTCCCCCTCATTCTGTCATCTCGTTTTCCTCTTGTGCTAGATGGCAGTTGGACGGTGCCCCAAATATTCCAAAAGTGCTCTCCACACCACTGGTGCCCTACCCTGTCTCTAAAGATGGCAAATAGCAACGAAAGCAGAGGTTTACTTATTTAAACATGTGCTGTATTACATCCCAGGTTTGCGTAGCCAAGACAGTAGTTTGGAGCTGAACACAAGGGTTTAAGAAGAGAATGTTCCTCTCTTCTCAGGTCTTCCTTCCATCATGAAATATTAACATTTGGGTGATTATTTAAAATAGATATCCAACCTACTTTTGGTTCACATGGGGCTAAATTTGCTTTAATTTCACTGCATATACATTTCTCAGTGGGGAAAACCTATTTCCTTTAAAGATCTAAAGCTCTAAATGGGATACCTGAAACATTAAGCTATAATTTGGTTATATCTGATACTGGTTTGGAATGCTTGATATTCAGTCTATTTTTTCCTTTTTCCCAGAGACTGAAGAGACATACATTGTTAGGTAGCACATACTTCACTAAGTTTATTTTTAAACTTAGAAAATATTATCACTAGCAAAAAAATACTAGATTGGCAGCTCTTGGAGAATGAAATCTCTTCAGCCCTGGAGTGACAGAGCTAGTTTTGGTAAGACCTTCCCACACTGCTCCTCATCCATGTACTGCAAGTGCGGCTTCCTCATAACCTGAGTCCCATGAAAAAGCCCCAGCTGTTCACACCTGGATGCAAATCCCAGGTGTCTGCTTGCAGGTGCTGTTTTCTTTCTCACACTGTCCTATGTAGAAATAGTAGTGGCAAAGACAGACATGCATTAACAGGTTCTGTAAGCACAGGTAAGCTGTGAGGAATTTGCCAGCAGAACCATACCTGGTAAAGTATGCTGATGTAGTGCATCTCCTTCAGGTTGCAGGTTACGAGCATTTCTGAAACCCATGAAAGAAAGTCTAGCAGCTACAAATTATGGTCGATAAAATTGAAAGCCATTGCTAGAAACTTGGGCTGGTTAGTTTTCCTCTTGGTGGTTTGAAACTGGGTTTTTTTGTGTTTAATTTCTCCTCTTAACATGAATGGAGGACTGAAAGATAATAAATGGCATCACACAGCAGTGCATGTAGGGAAGTGTAAATGTTAAATATCTGCACCAGCAGGACGTAGCTTTGCTCTAATGAGCTGTATGAGCACTTGTGCAGCTGGGTGGGTCCACTTCAGAGTTGTACAGACCTGGCAGAAATACAGTGTCGTTCTGTGTTCTAATGTTGTCCTGGTTGGCACCGCAGCCTTCTTGCAGCCTTTGCCATCAAACTAATGCAAAACATCCTTGGGGCTTTGTTAATGTGTCACCCACGCTTTCTTCTCTCTCCTCATTTCTGCACAGGGTCCTGTGCAGTCACCTCACGTGCAATTATCTTCCAGCATTTAACAGAGACTGTAGCGCAGAGTTTGGAGCTGAATTAAAATATGTCCCTAGATTTAGGCAGCTTGATCCAGGTTTGGTGGTGGCCCATTTCTCAGTGAAACGTGTAACAGCAGCCAAGAGTCTTTGCTTGTATATTACTATGTTTCTTAATTTCATGGTGTGTTTTCTTTGTTTGTTGTAGTAGCCTGAAGTCATGCATCAAAACTCTTACTGTATTCATGAAAACATTCTAAAGGCGAGCTTCACTAGCTAATTAAATCTAGTCTGTTGAACACTGGCATGACAAGTATACATTTAAAATAAATATAATTTGTTATTACAGAGCTGCTGCTATGCCATTCACCTGATGTTATCAGAAGGGTCTGGTCCAGGAGGCAGGATGTGCTAAATAGAATGCAGGAGGTTGGACAAGTGAAAATCTGGGGCAGGTGGGTACAAAAATAAAGGGGTCTTTGTACACAGAGGAATTCCTGTATTCTAGCAGAAAAAAAAGATAAAAGTTACAAAGCAATGCTTCCATCAGTGAGATCAGAAGCTGAATGTCTTCTGTTCTCTTTAGGAGTCATTCAGATCTGCAGCTTGTTGGCTGCAGAAAGCAAATGAAATTTGGGATGAGAAGAACTGAACCCTACAGCAACAGCTTGTGGTGGAGGGGAACAGAGAACTGTCGAGCACACTGAACATCAACAACAGATGGATTTTTGTGCAAAACATGGTAGCACAGTTAGATGGGAAGGAAAAATGACGTCTTTCCATCTCAGACTCAGAGCATTCAGGAGGCATAGATGTGTTCTTGATGGTTTGGACTGAAAAGTGGGGATTGGCTCATGTCTCCATCCTCTACTCTCTCCTTCCTATTTTTCTCTACTTCATCTAGGACCTTCATCCATGCAGAAAATTCCACCTTAGGCATCCAAGGAATTGAGGTTTTGGCAGCCTCCAGCCCCTAATGCTACTCAGTACTGCCAGTTTGGCTGATCTGAGTTTGATGCCCTTTTCTTTAAGTCCACAAGCTGACATCCACAAACTCCTGTCTAGAAGCATTGGTGAAGAACATATGCCAGTAGATGGGGTGTGCTGAGTAAGCAGAAGACAGAATTGACTGGGAAAGAACTGTCCAGGCTGGATTCTTTGCAGGAACCAGGTCTGAGGTGTACTTGCCACCCAACTGCTAGAAACAAAACTTGTGTTTTTCCATTGACCGTGTCTTAATGCTACTGGAAAGCTCCCTACCTTCCACAGCATGTGCAATTTCTGAAGGAATTATTGAAAAAAAAAAAAAGTAGTAATATATTTACCTGTACAGTGCTAATGTTCTGGGTAACAGTGTGTCCTTGACATGAACAATATTGAGGTTACATTGAATTTGCTTTGCATAAGATTTCTGTTTTCAACATGGAATGAGTTTTTGCACTGGTTGCAGCTCACTGCTGAACCAGATGGTGGGGAAGGCAGTTTGGTAAAATTAGCCACTGTCCATAGAGGGGCTAAGGAACCCCGGGTTCATTTAGTTGTTTTCTCCATTAAGATAAAATTAATAGAACTATTTTTTTCCTCTTTGTTTTATTAGTATTAGATGCCAGTAAGGAAAAGGGAAGGGTTGATGCCTTTTTCACAAGTGCTGAAATGCCGCAGAGCTGTCTCGGGCATAAAACCTCGCTGGAAGAGAATGGCAAAGGAAGCTTCCATGCTACCCATGGATTCAGAGGGACAGTGTGGCATCAGATTACATCCATTCGGTATTTTAAGGTTTCTTTACAACCTTGAAGTAGAATGTTATTCCCTGAATACTACATTCCTTCAGTCTAAAAACAAATAATCTGGTATAAGAAGTATTCCATAGGAAATTCAGCTGCTGTGGAAAATGTGGGGCCTTGCCAGAGACACTCCCACCCAGAAGAGAAACTGAATCCAAGGAAAGCGGATGGACTGCATGATATTAAACACTAGAGGAATGGGTTCAACTCCGTTGCCCTTTTTGGTGAGATTGCAGCTGACAGTTCAGTCAGGAAGATATGTGCAGTGAGTAACGTGAAGTGGGATAATGCATGCAGAACACTGTGTGCTGGAAGACTTACATACAGCTCTTGCTCAAAATAGTGTCTTCAGACATAGACTGTGGAGTATGTGCATAATGATTCTTTGCTGAAGTTTTTGTAATGTATAATCTTTGATGGAAAGTAGAGGCTTTGCTTCTGCACAAAACTGCATCTGCCATTGCAGACTGCTGGACATCTTCTGTGCATAGTGCTCTGGTGTTACTGCATGTGTTTGTTGCTAATGCCTAGGCATACTTCTGAGATGATGACAATTTTTCCTTCATTATCATCCGGTGTAATGACAATTCCTCACAGAAGTGTTAAGCTCAAATACTTGCATTTCAGTGCAAAAAGTTCTGATTAATGATTTGTTTAGAGGCAGTAAATATACTTTCTTCTCTCTTTCCCCTTCTTGTTCTCAGATAACTCAGGCATAACATCTTTGCAGTTTTTTCCTTAGGCTTGCTGGAATAGTTATTCACTAAGACAAGGCACAGGTAGCTGCAGTCTGGCTTCAGAACCAAAGGAACCGTTTGGAACTTTGTTCAATTTGCAAACAAAACAAAGCCTGGCTGCTTTCTGTTATTTTATTTTCTAGGCTGTTAACTCTGAGCATTGTTCACTGTCAATGCTAGCAGAAAATGAATAAACTTAAAATATGGCTCCTTTGGGCAACTGAATAGAGAAATTTAGAATGAGAGACCTTTCTCAAATTTACTTACTACAAACCATTCACAGCTTGTTAGACCACTCTCTGTTCTCTGTGGTGCTTTGGATCTTGACAGAAAGACACTGTGTAAACGGCAGATATTGTTATTAGCTCCGTCCTGTGTTCAAGTCGGCCGATAACAGCAACTGTCCTTTCCTTTCATTGATGTACTTGTGAGGTCCGTCAATCAGGGCTGTGTCAGCAGCACAAGAGGGGGAGGGTGCAAGTGTGTTTATTTTTACTGTCAATTTGCTAATGAGAGAGGAGTCCATTACTAGAGAGGGAGCCTATGTGAGTTAGTGACTGAGTCAATTCATTATCAAGTGCTGGCTCTAGTGCCAAGTATTGCTTGGGAGAACTGAAAATCATAATTCCTCCACCCCCAGCTCCCCTCTGTCTAGCCTTTTGCATTCACTTCTGATATTAAGTGGAGATCACAGCTGCTGGGAAACTGGCAGATACAATTTTACAAATGCATGTTGTCTGATGTCAACCTTTCCTCCACCCCTCCCTGAGCATCTGACATTTCTCAACCAAACAGGCAGATGATAGAGCAAAACTGGGATTATTTCTTTATGTTCATAATAATAATAATAATGACTTATTTTTAAAGTGCTTTTGCTCAGTAAGGAGGGGGGGGATAGCATTTATCCAGCTTGCATTCTCCCATCTCATCTGCAGTTTTTGTGCTCTGCAGCATCCTCCTTTTTGTGCTTGATCTCCTCCTCTTTCTTCTGCCTTTTTTTTACCACTTCTGGTTCCCTGCACATCATGTTGCTTTGGTGATGGCCCCCTCACTTGAGATCAGACATGGTCCTAGTCTGCTTTGGCTTTACATGCTTTCCAGTCTCTTTTCCTGATCTGGATATTTTCCCGACCCAGTGTGCTCTCCACAGGGAAAATTTCTTACTACCTGGGGAGATATGCTTCATCCCCACTGGAAACAACAGTGTGTGGTAGCTGCCTTTGGTGTGAGCAATGTTACTGCTACCTGCAAATGCTGGAGAGAAACAGCAGTCTCCCATGCTGAGACCTCTTTCAGCAGTCTGCCTCACTACTACTTAAAACAGATGAAGTCTCATTTTGCATGAGGCAGGACATCATAGTCCTAAAAAAGGAGGAAATCACGACAAACTCCAAAGCTTTGGGAAGAATTCAGGGCCATCTGGCAGACAGCATCTTCGGCTACAGTCTTTCAGGGAGATGCTCATCCAGAGCTGTCTCTGGTGGCAGAGTGCTGTCTGCAGAGCCACCAATACAGCTCCTGCTTTGTCTCCTTGTGCTGCTCGTCCCACAGCCAAATCTAGGCCAGGCTATTTCTGTGGGGACAAAGCCTGAGGTAGTGTCATTGCAGGTAGGGTAATGTGTGTCACCTGCGCATACCAATTGTCTCAGTTCTACCTCCAGAAAAGCCCTTGTTTTTACTTCGGATCCAATTTGTCCATTGCAACACGTTTTTCCAGGTTTGCTCTTTCCTTCTCTCCAATACAGCAATTCCTATGTGATTCAGGAGCTGATTTTTGCATTACTTCCTTATTTCACACCCTTTTCTGTCCTTGCCTGGACTGTCCATCATGGCTGGTGTGTTTGGGAAAGGTTCCCTCATACTATTTTTCTGTGATCTGGGCCTGGGCTACCTTACCTCTCTGGCCAGGTCATGTCTCTCAACCATGACCCTTGTTTCACTGAGTAAGCAGCTACTGTTTTCTTTGTAGATTCTGACGAAACACTGGAAAACTGTTTTTAGCCTAGGAGAAAGGACAGCAGGCCTCCCATCAGTGGACAGTGGAGGAAGTAGATGTTCTGTGCAGTGGTCCTCCCTTGTCAGCTTCTGGGAAAATGGGTTGATTTCATTTTGTTCCACTCACTTTTGGCATTTTAGTACCAGGCTTGGAAAAGGGAAAAAGTGAGATTCCAAAATATTTTCTCCCCTGGGCAAGAAAGAAGCAGGAAGGCTTGAATGCTGCTGTGGTTGTGTTGTTGTACCCAACCCTATACCATCTTGTTTCACCACAGTCCATGCAGAGGTTGTCCTTGCCAAGGAGTAAGGGGGAGAAGTGGGAAGTAACTCTTATGAGCCAGGAAAATGGCAGGACAGGTGAGACTGAGATGTGAATAATTGACTGTTGGTCTTGCAGATGAAGAGGTGCATGGGGCAGAAGGAATCACTGACACTTGTGGGGAAGAGCTGGATTTTCTGCCTCTGTGAGTGGCCCGTGTAACTGCAGAGATGATCCAAAGTCACCATCTGCTTTTGGGAACGCAGATGACTCTGTGACTGTTACATGCTGTGGAGCTGGGAATAGAGTGCTCCAAAGGCAGTTCAAACTCAGCGGTATTTCCAGAGGAAAAAAAGAAAAAAAAAAAGACCTTGCAATGACTTTTCTGGAACCCATCTCTTGTTTATCTTTTTTCTTTTTTTTTTTTTTCTTTCACTACTTGCAGCTCTCTTTACTGGCCTTACTTTCCTAAACTTCTTCACACTATTAATCTTCAAACACTCCATTTATAAGATGCCCCCCCCCACTAATGGAAAAGCTGTCCAACAGAAGAGATAAAGGGACTTGCCCCTAGATCCAGGGTGAGGCAACTTTCTGATTCAAGTTCCTTGCTCTTGTCTATTACATCTCCCAGGCCATAACCTGCTTCCCACTCCTTTATTCATGTGTATTGCCTTGCTTTCTTCTACGTATCTACCATAGGTTGTGTGAAACCCTCCTCTAGTGTTGATTTAGCCATATAAGAACAGTTTTCCTGCTTTTCTGCCTCAACTAATTGCTTTTTAAAACATTTCAGCTGAAAGTGCATCTTCATAGCCTACGCTCTTGAATTTTTCTCTTCCTCTGCAATTATTTACCCCTCGAAAGTGGTTTTATTTAGCGGCAGTATGTACATTAAATATGAAAACGTGGTTGACTTTTTTAGAATAGTTATTATTGGATGATTTCAGATTGCATGATGAACAAGAAGTAGATTAGTCTTGCTAAGTAGGTAGGCAGTGTAATAGTCAAGGGTCACTCCAGTATCTCTCACAAACATCTGGCTTTACGTGTCACAACCTTTGAGGGTATAGGGTGCAAAATGAAATGGAGTTGTAATTTGACTGTGAACATTTTAAGGTCTTTGTCTTTCTTTTGTAGTTTCCTTAGCTCCTGTACACTTTACTCCCAGCGTGATTTATGACACAGCCCAGAAGGTAGTTGGTGAGGCAGTAAGAGGACTTATGTCCTGCAGAGGGGATTAAAAAGCAATATTTTGTACTTATCTGGGTACATGAGTACAGAAAAAAACCAGCCTCCAGACTTGGAGAATATGCCTTCAAAATTCAAGGTAGTTTCAAAGCCTGCTCAGTTAAGCTTGATCAAAAAATTGCCAGAGCTCTAATTTAGATCAGATTTCAGGCAGTCAGGCCACTTTTGCTGAATGGGTTTCAGCCTCATGTGAAACAGGTTTTGTAACAGGCTTGATAGAAATATAGCAGACATCTGATCTCTGTGGCAGTGCAGTTGATTCTGGGATCAGTTTAACTGAGCTGAAACTAGTTAGAATTATGAACAAATGTTTGGTTTTACTGCTCTGATGTAACAACATCTTTCAGTAGTGGGACAGGCATGGTTTGTCCCAAGCACACTGTTCTCCCCAAGGCTGGTTGTTTGCTCTCCTGTCCAGTCTTCATCAAGAGCCAATAATGGATTGCACATGCTATTATGAATATGTTTGTATAATCTATGTCTACTTCATACTACATCTATATAATCTTCTACACACTTGTTGTTTCAGCTCACAATGCAGCGAGTTTCAAACCCTCCCTCTTGTTCAGTAGGGTGTTAACACTTTTTAGTTTGGAAAAGAGATGTCCGAGTAGGACATGGCAGAGGTCTAGGAGGATCACAGAGGTGGATACGAAATGGCTGTTTTCCCTTAACATGAAAAGTAGGAATCCCCTGTAAATTTATCAGTCAAAACCAAAAAGAGGCCTTTTTTTCATCTGCTGCATACTTAAACTGTGGGATTCACCGGATGGTGTGGAGGGCAAAATTATAAACAGTTCTAAAAGCATCTCAACGCATTTATGGAAAAAAGAGCCATTAAGATCTGCTAAACACATTGACGCAGATGTGATCTTTGGCTCAGGAAACTCTCAGGCAGGGATATCTGGCTGCTGGGAGAATACAGTGGGAGAAGGATCACTGTGTGTTTGCGCTGTCTTTGCCTAAGCCTTCGTCGTTTCCTGTTGCAGTCAGAGCACTGGCCTGGGTGGTCCTTTGGGTCCAGTACCAAACAGTCTTAGCAATATTTCCTTAAGAACATGCAAACAGCTTGTTTGGAGTCAAGTCAAACATTGGTGTTTAATTTTATCAGCCGAGAGGTTTTTTCACTATCTTGTCAGGAGTTGTTCCTAGGTATGATCAAGAGACAACAACAGCATCTCTGAAGTTAGGACAGTCAATAATAATTTGGAAGAAATGTTAACACAGCTTGATTAAATATTAATGTTATGATTCACAGGGAGTTCGTGGGAACTGGGGAGAATGGGAAGAAGTCTTAACTCTCCGTGGAATGCCGTGAGGGAACTATGTATTTAAGATAAGGGACATACCCAGTATATGTCTGAGAATACCCAGGACAAGGGTCTTGCTTGAAATTTGGATCCCTGATACAAGGACTGTGTTCTAGCATCTTTTTATCTGGATGAAGCAGAAAGTGAACTTCTGGCAGCTTAACTATAGCAAAAGTCTGTTTTTCTTTAAATGCTGTATGCCTGTCTAAGCTTAACAACTCTATTTTTAATATATTAATTGTAGCAAATACACTATATCTTTAATTTTATCTTAACCTCCTTGTCTGCTGTTAGAAATGTCTTCAGGGAAGGTTGAACTTCAGAAGACCTGTTCCCAAGGGAATGGTGAACTATAAACCAATCTCATGGTGCCCTGGGACAAATTCAAACTCCCTCATTAAGCTTTCTAGGCTTGTGTGATAGCTGGCAACACAAGATGTCAACCTGGAAAAGCTGTTTTTTATCAGAAAGTTTACCCAGACTACCTTTAACATGAAGTGAAACAGTGAGATAAGTTCCTGAACCTTAAGGCTCCTCTATGAGTTTACAAAATCAGGCCAAGCAAATTTTGAAATGTGGTTGGGAGCTGCATAGAGGCAAATCTTAGAGAGAATGAATGCAGTTGGAAGGGTGTAATGTGCTTTTTGTTGCTTTTGATTACTGTGGTGCTTTTTTCTCTGACCAGCAAAACTTCCTTCTTCCTTACAGTTATCAGAGGCATTTGTTTTGAAGCAACTGTGCCAGTGTTGTTGTGGACGGGGATCAGGAGAGTACAGGTCTGGTATAAAGAGAGGCAGCTTTTGTAACCACGTAGAATGTTCCTAATGTCTGTTTAACTTGAGAGCTGGAATATGTCATGAAAGTAACAAACACGTTGTGACTCCTGGTGACCTGAGCTTTGATTCACACTCATGGAGGTGCCATGGGAATGCCAAGAACTACACGAACCACATGCCCCAGCTCACTGCCTCCCTGTCTGAACTCCTTTCATCTCTGACGTCTTTTGCCTTTCTCCATGTTTCCTACCAAAAGGGCTAATCTACCCGACAAGTGGTTGTGTCTGACATGATATCCAGCTGCCTTCTCCCTTCCCTTCTTCATGCAATATATACTAAACAGATTCTCATTATTGTTCTCTGGTAACTAGGCAACCATGAAATGTCAGCTTGGCCTAAATAAATAGAAAAGGGATACATATCTTTGTAATACATTTATATCTACATATGTGTAGTTATTGATATACGTGGTATCTGAACATAGCTATGTTAGTCAGTGAAATCTGACTAAATATGACAATACTTTGCACTTCTGCCTGTGATCTTGAAGCTTTTTGTTTAAGCACACCCATGCTCTTATGATGGAAATATTATCACTACCTTCAAGTGACAGGTAAGTAAGCTATGGTATAAAGAAATAAAGTGACATTTCAAGGTCACAGAAATACCCATCTGAGAATGCAGGAACAGCTTCTTGAAAAATATGTGCATTAATATCCTTCACCTCATCATTATTTCCAGTATTGCAAACAGCAGACTAGCGTCTCCCTGCCTTTCCTCCATACAGCCGCTCCTCTGCTCCTTTCTCATTTTGCTCACTCATTGCATCACTGTTGTTGTTCCCCAAATATTTCCTATTGTTCTCCAGTGACCATTCCCCTTAATCAGATGTCCTTTTACTTCCTTTAGACACACTTTCCTTAGACCTCCTCTGGCTTATTGTTCCTCTTCCTTCACTGCCACATCTACTTTTTGCTCTGCAGCTCTAATCCAGCTTGCTCTTCTACCTTTCAACTTCATATACAGAACTTGGCAAGAGGCAGAAAACGGTAATTTAATGAGAAACTGGTGTCATATCCTTGGAGCTGGGAGGGCCATAGGTTGCAGGGAAAAGCCCTTCCCAAGTTGGAGGTAGAGATTGCCTTTTCATAAGAATGAGAGGCACAACGATTACCTGGGGAGGAGGGAAGAAAAGAAGCCAAATTTTGTTGCTCTCCATAGCTTCTCTCCTTTCCAGAAAATGAGGATTTCAGGAAGTTTCTCCCACGTGAAATGCATCTCTGCAAATATTTGCTATGAGCCAGACATGAGTCCTTGCTCTGGCAGCGCAGGGCTAGTACTTTGGTACTTCAGCTCCCGCCAAGGAATTTCACAGTATAAAAAAGCTCTTTAGAGAGTTGTGGGCTCTTGGCACTCTGCCTGCAGAATGAGGCCAGAGAGTCTCTGTGCTTTGACAGTCCCTTGTCACCATCCTAGACCTTTCTCAATAGCAGGTCCAAAGTAAAGCTCGCCTGCCCTGTGAGCACCTGGGAATTCCCCAGGATCTGTCTGTGTCCTGCTAGTGTGTTCCTAGAGGCTAAACCAAAGTATTGTTTGGATGCTGATCATGACCTGTGTTAAAAACTGGTTGTCAGGCAAACATCAGGTCTCAGTGGATGTCTTGAGCTCTTCCTTGGTTACCTAGAGAATTCAGGTTTCTCAGGCTAAGGATCACTGCACTGAGTTGTTCAGCATGAGGGAAACTAGATCCCTGGTCAAAACTAGGGGTCAGGGTCTGGGGAGTCCATTTTTTGTGTGTCCATGTAGTCTGCACCTGACAAACAATAGCAAGGCACACAACTGTATGGTCAGTGTCCTGAATTTTAGTTAGTGATGTGTTTATGCAGTCAAGAGCTTTGCTCTGACATCAAAACTACAACAGCTTATCCTGTATAAGTTGAGTGGGCTTAAAAGAGGAGTAGGAGGAAAAGAACTGCAGCAGAGCTGAAGGAGGAAAGGGCAGGAACAGCTACCTTAAAGCATGACTATTTAAAATTTCCTGACCTGTATGCTCACCAATCCCCTCCCTTAAATGAAACCTCACATTCAAGGCTGTGCATCTGAACAGATCTTCTATCACCCACATTCAGCCGTGACAATCTTCCAGCAGGTCCACTGTAAGCCATGACAGAAACCAGGACAGGTTTTCATCTGGCAGCAGAGACCAAAGCTGACACCACCCTTTCAGGGCTGCAGTCAGAGCCCATTGCTGATGACATGCCAGCAGCAGGCAGGTGGGTGAACCTATAAGAGATGTAGTCTTTCCAGCGAGGCAAAACCTCACTGCCTCCAACCTGCAGCTTCCCCCAAGGTGTTCTGATTTCTTGTCGATCCACAGTGAGTGCTGAGAGAGCAGCCTGTTATCCCACCTCTGCTGGAGTGGGGGAACAACAGCAAATGCTGATCCTGGGAGTCTCTTTGAGTAGACCGGGCAGGGCCAGGGCCCTGGCTGTCCTATGACCGTCATGTCATTAGTGCAGCCCCTGGCACAGATTTAGCCTGTGCCAACTTGCAGACAAAGCCTGGTTTCAGCTCAGGGATGGCTTTGTCCTGGGACCGGTCCGAGGAGGTGTGAAGAGGTAGAAGAGGAGGGTCGCTGTAAGGACATAAGCCACACTGTGCCACTTGCCTTGCAAATGGGCCCTGGCCCATTTTGGCTGCTGTGATTGACTGTGCCAGCTGATCACCAGCAGCAGAGGGCCAGGATAGGTGTAGAAATATTTCCTTTCAAGATCACAAGGGAAGGCAGAGGCACCTTATCCCCGACTCGCCAGTCAGGCTAGGTCACCCAATGATGTTAAATTGCTCAAAAAAGAGAAGTAATGGCTTTTAAATGATGTTTCCTACAGTAATTCCTCTTCTGCCTTCCACAGGGAAAGATTCAGGGCAGCTGGTGTTGTAGCTCCATCTACCAGGAAGCAAGGAGTCAGGCTCCACTGTCAGTCACAGATGGTGTAATTAATTCTTCTAGGTAGTGTAATTAGTCAGTCCTATCAGCTACATATTTTCTCAGTCAAAATTATGCTAAAGCTAATAATACATAAAACACAGAAAACAAAAAAGAAACCCAAAAAAGGAGAAGCAATAATGGGAGGAGAAGGGATTAGAACAAAATTTACCAGTGTATAATTTTTTCTTGTTATACATTTCCTCTTCCCTTCAGTTTCAAACACAATTCAGAACAACTGGTGAATGTAGCAAGCAGAATGAATACAAATTGGCTTACTTTAAATAGCAGCATGTAGGACTTAGCCAAAGTCTGCTTTCAGATGCTGAGGCAAGATAAGGCATGGATCCTGCAACGAACTCTGTGTGGGCATTGTGTCGGGGCTGGGCTGCTGCACTCTGCTGTGCCCAGAAGTCTGTGGTGCAGGAAGGCAGCGTGTTCACTGCTGATGTGTGCTCTTCATTGACTGGTGTCCCATCAGGGCAGACCTGCTGGCAGGGCAGTGTGGAAACCTGGGTATAACTCTGCTTTAACATGACGTGGGGGCATGTTCAATGTCTGCCTCTGAGCAATGAAGAGGTATCTGGGAGCAGTGGTCACAGAGTGGGGAATTGGTCCCCAAAGCAGGGAGGAACTGGGTCGCTTGACATAGCACTCATAAGAGAAGTCCCATGGCCACCCATGGGTGCGAGACTGTAGCCCAGAAGACCCTTGCTGCCTTGTTTCCCTTCCAGCTCAGCTGCTAATGCAGAGAGCAGTGCTCTCAAATGGAGTTTGGCTTGTGGGAATAAAGAACCATCCCAAAATAAAGCTAGTGTGAGAATTCCCTTAAGGCTCAGATTTGAGTGTTGAGCCTAGACATAGGAAAACCAGAAACTGCTGGGTGAAACCTTCCTCCACCATGACATGGATGGCTTCCCCTGAGGCTGGTCACATAGAAACAGGAGGTGGTAACTGGCCTGAGGAAGCTGGAAAAGGGGCCTGTGGAGCTCTGCAATGACCTTAGCCTGTTGTCATGTCATCTCATCTTCCCATGAGCTGTTTTGGCCCCCCCAGTTTGCTCCAAGCATCCTGTGCACATGCAGTGCCCAGCTGAAGAGAGGATGGAGGGGGATTGTGTGGTGTGACAGGGTTGCTGTGGCACGGCTGGAGAGCACATCTGTGAGCAGGACGTGTCTGGTTTTCTGTGGTGGGAGGGAGGGCAGTGAGTGAGTTTGCAAAGAAAATGGATGCTGAGAACATGAAGCTATTTTAGGCAGAAAAGAAAAGGATTCAAAGCAGACTGCACAGGTCAGTCTCAGTAATGAGAGATTTCTGAGCATGGTCAATCTCCGTAATCACTCCCATGTGAGCTCTCCAGGGCTGGGGAGGCTCATGAAGGTCCTATAGTGACCCTGGCTCCAGCATGGACGTCTTGTGCTCACAGTGCTCCTGGCCTAGGGTGGCTCCATGAGCCCGATGCTCCACGGTGCCTGTATGCATCAGCCTTTCTGCTGAATGACCCCATGGCAAAAGGAGAGGGGGAGCTGTCTGAGTCCCTGCAAGCACAGAGAGCCTGTTTCCCTGGAGATAGAGTTATCTCTTTCTAAGAGTGGATTTAGCCCAGATGGGAAAAAAAGAAAAAAGCTGAGCAGGAACAAAGTCCTTTTTTTAGAGCTTGAGGAGGCACAGCCTTCCCTAGTGCTGACCTCCGATTCTCTGAGAGCATTCTCTCTTCTGGGAAGAGGTGGTGGGTCAGCCTGATCATTCCCCCTGATCCTAAGCCTGCCACCAGCAGCAATGGCTGCAGCATGGCATGCCCTGGGAAAGGGGACAGGACTCTGGCCCAGGGCAGGGGTTATCTCCTGGGTAGCATTTGGTGTCACACCTTCCAGTCATCCCGGTGATTTCAGTTCAACCAGCTGAAAATCAGCTATGGCAACACTCACTTTCCATACCTCAGTGGGCATGGTGAGAAGTGCCTCACAGCTACCCTTTGACAGAGCCCTTTGTGCCATCTGGTGAGAGACAGGTTCAGGGTAAGCTCATGCCCTGTAAATGGCAAAGCCTTTTGATCACAGCTGAGCAGGTGCAGAGCTTCTGACTTGTAAGTCAAAGCACAGGAGCCCACCAACCTGCATCATGGCTCAAGAGAGAGCTCCTCATCCCATGAGAGGTAGTCATGATTTCCCAGAAAGGCTAAACTGTGGAAGGGACTCTGCTACCTGCAAACTTTGTCCTTTAGAAACTCAAGTAGCTTCAGGCACCACACCCACCCCTTAATCTCACTGACAATTTTGTTTCTCTCTTTCTCATCTCATTTTGCTTCAATGTCTCTCCTAACACCCCCCCATCCATCCGTCTTTCTTGTTGCTAGGTGAAAAACTCAGAGCAGCAGCCATGGAAGCTGACTCACGACCCATACATACGAAATGGAGACATTCAGTATTGCCTAGTGCCCAGAGTGAGCTTCTGTCAAGCCCCAGCTGCCCTGATGGGCCAAAATTTCCCTGAGCGGCCTCACCTGGGACCTCCACCACCTGCATATACACTCTGCTTCTTGGCTTGGGAGTGCTAAATAGCCTCAGCCTTGCTTTGTGATTGAGCTGTGAAGTGAGCAGGTCTGCTTTCTGTTTTAATGAATCTGGTAGGGTTTTCTGGACTGCCTATGGATTTGACTTGTGGTTGTTGGGTGATTGTTGTACTGACCTTGCTTAGGTGCTGTGAGGCTGTGCTTGGGTTGGTGGCAGTATGGTCCTACAGGTCCCATATTTTCTTATTTTTCTTTGTGGAGCAGCCTGCTCCTGCTCCCTGAGAGCCTGAAGGAAAATAGAGGTCTTGGTAGATGCTTGGTTCTTACCTTGGGAGCCTTCCCAAAATGCTGCACTTTCCTTTTCTTCATCACAGGTACTGTTCAAGGTGTTATTGGAAGCTGCACTGGTACTTCTTTAGTTTTACTTAAGCCAGTGCAAGAATGTTGATGTACCAAAATGTGGCTATAAGGAAATGGCTGCTTAGCTTCTTCCTGGGGACCAAAACTCAGTATAGCTTTGAGCCTCCTACTAATTTTCTGGTGATCTTGATGTTCTTGCTAAACCTGGATTGCTTTACTTTTATGCTAATGACCTGAAAACTTCGTGCAGCAACAGGGATGGTATTCCACCTTGGATTATGTTTCTCCCACAACAGGGTGGTGCAAGACATTTCATTCAGCTTGTGACAGTGAGTACAAAGAGGCATGAAGAGATGGGACTCGGGCCACTGTGATGCTGAATGTTTCTAAAAGAAACATGCAAGGCAGAGTGTGGGGTGATCATAGCCAGTAAAAATGGAATTTAAAACTATTTTCAGATTTATTTTTTTCTTGTTTTACTTGAGAGTTGAAAGTATGCAGTGACTTACAGTATCCATGGTGATCTTCATTCACATTGTTAAAGAAGACCTGCTCATCAGTTAGGCTAGCTTGGCAATTTTTCTCTTTCGTACATAACATCAGGTATTTAGGGTGCTGGATGTGTCCAGGTTTTATATATCTCTACAAGGCTGGTGTGACAGCTAACAACCTGCTCTGGAGCTCTCAACTTGCCTTACAGAGGTTATTGGAGGAGGTGGCTGGGGCATATAGCTCTCCATTATAGCTTTCCACTGCTGCTTCTGATCTCATCCAAGTACTAAGGGTACTTCAAATTCATACTCTTAAATCTTCCTAGAGTGCAGGACCAAAGGCTTGATTTGGAGGCAGGTTAATTTGGTAGAATAATTGCTCTTCTCAGGATCACGAGAGGAGATATATACTTAATTTGGGGCTTTGTCATGACTACTTGTTGCACAGGACAGGAGGTCATTACATGTTGTTAAAGCAGCTTGGGCAGAATTCGGAGGGTTTTGCACCAGGAGCAAAGAATAGAATGCTTCGGGGTCTTGCCCCTCTCTGGGAAGAGCAGTTCTCAAGTGGCTACAGTGTATTAGCTCACATTGAGTAGTAGCTGGGATAGAATACTGAGGGTAAGACCAAAGAGCAGATTCGTTGAGGAAGGGAAGGGCAGTTCACTATCAGCACGGAGATCTCAACTGATGTGTGTTGGACTGTGTGCTCCCTTCTTTAGCAGGTGTAGTTCTCCTACTGGGGACCATGGCAAGGTCCCCTTCATTGACTATGGCTGCTAAAATGGACCAGACCTTTAGTACTGGCCAGCTGTGTAGATAAGGACAGGATCTGTGCCTTGCTATGAAAAGGGACTGATTTGGCTCTTCGATGATGTCCAGTGGTGTGATGTATTCACATTTTACATCAATAAAGCTAAGTCTCTGATCCTTCTTTTACTTATGAGTATAGTGTGCTGTTTGAAATAGTAGATGTTTTTAATATTTCGATAGATTTTTATTAAAAGAAAATGGAAATGGAAAACACATTTCTTAAATGAATTTTATCTCTATGGCAGTTCCAGCAATTCAGATCTGTGTCAGCGCCAGTTTATTGCAGTCTATTTTCTCCTCAGTGAGCATCTGCTTAACAGTTCAGTGCAGATACAGACAGATAGGAACATTCTAACATGCACCTAACTCCACCCTGGGGCATGGCAGAAGTTACTTAAGGAACTAATTCATCTTCTTTAAAGCAAAAAGATTTAGATCAAGCAAGATGTTTAACCTTTTCAGTGGACAAAAATGATCTCAAAATAACAGAAAAGGAGGATTGTTCTCTCCCTCCCCTTGTTGTTTCCCATATATTTTTTTTTCCCTATAGGCAGTACTTAGAACAAGTAGTTGTATAAATTTTATATTAGTCTTTGTATGCTTTACCCTGGTTTACATATCATAGGTCTTGTGTTGTAATGTAACCTAACCGCAATGACTTATGATGACAAGTTGCAGAGCAATAAGCCATGAAGCTCCCCCAACTCATCTTTTTCCTCTCCCTCTTTCTCTCCATTGACTACAGGATTTATTTATTTTTTTTAAGGTTTATTCACTCTCAGATCAGTAAATGGATCTTAGTATCAAGTGGAAAATAAGTGCAGGATTGAAGGCAAAGTGCTCATCTGCTTATGGAATTTAAGAAATACCACTTTGGTTAAGCAGAGCATGGAAACAGATATAATTATCCATGCTATCTAGACTGGAAAGAGTGCTGCGAGGGAGGAGGAGGATGGCTTCCTGCTCCAGTAAAGGCAGGACGGTTTCCCACAGTGGAAGAGCTGTCCTTGCTGCTGAGCAGTGCCCAGTCAGCCATAGACTCATGGAGCAAAATGAGGCCAAGGTTCTTAAAACAATAAAGCACAAAGTACAACTCCTGTATTCTTACATTTATGCTCCTTAAGAAAAGAAGCTTCTTTTTTGAAATTCTCCTTTGTCAACAGGCTTTGTCTGAGCAGTGCTCCTGGACGGGAAGGATCTGATTGCAACCCCTGCAGAGTTGAGACACCACTGAAGGGACTTCCCAGGTCACTGGGCTCAGGTCTCCACCTGGACAGGGCCCACCTTATGAAAGTACATGGGTAGGTACTTGCTAATGGCCATGCTGTTTCTGACATGCATATGCATAACTATACTTACCTTGCAGAGCTGGAACCTGCGTGCTTGGTGGGGAAACAGAGATGTGTCCAGAGCAAATGGACTCATTTGCTGTCAAATAAGAATTGTTTTGCCAAATCAGGTATTCAGACTTTCAACTGGAAAAATATATGATGAATTGTACATGTGCTTCAGATAGAAGATTTCATAGTAATTTTCAGGATTCCTACCACTGTGTCATGATCTCAGCTCAATGAAGGGAGCTGGCCGCTCTCTCCCAGGAGAGACCATTGCAGCAACACAGTGTTGTACTTGCCAGCAGAAGGTCTGGCTACTGGAACTGCATGATGAGGCAGGGGAGTATCACATGGGTAACTTTGGGTTTGTTCTTGGCAGTGCTAAGGGCAGCCAGGCCAAAGTTTTCTGTTGTATGTTGATTTTATGTATTTATTTAATCCCTCTTAGCCTTATCTTATTTTGTAGTTTTTGCTCCTGATCCTTGTCACAGCAGTGGGAAGCAGGTGTGAGTTTATTCAGGTTTCAGAGCTCACCATCCTTCCCCCTTAGTCAGATGTGTGTCTTCCTGTCAGACAAGCAAGGTACCTGTGCCACTGCCCTGGTGCTGGTGCAGCCCTGACCTTGGGGGTCCTTTGAGGTTATCCTCCTCTGGCTTCTGATGGAGCATTGCCTTAGCATTGCCTGTACTGTTGGCTGCTTCTTTAGGCGTACAAGAGTCTTGGAAAGGCTGCCACCTGCTTCTCTGTCAAAGTGGTAAAACTGTCTGCAAGAGTGATGAGGCTAGAAATCCCTCTGGAGAGGGGAAATGGTGATGGTGAGGATGGAGTAGGGTCCCCAGAGTAGAGGAGGAGCCCTCAGGGCATGTGTGTTGCACACAGGGATCCCTCTGGAAGTCAGTGGCTGGTTCTCCTAGGTGTGCTACCAGAAGCTTTGAGGATGGAAAGTAACTTCACCTGCAGAGCCTTTAGATAGCAGGCAGCCCACACTGACTTGTAGTGGGAAACCTGTGTAGGGAGAGGCTCCAAAGGGATACGTGTGGAAACTCAGCCTCTGAGCATCTCTGGCTGAGGCTCCCGCTCCCTTACAACGAGAGAAGTCTTTTAGCTGCTCACGTCCCTGTGACCTTGGTTTGGCATGGAGTGAATACAAAGTGAGGAGCAGCTTAGCGTTCAGAAGTGTAGCTAGCTAACTACAGTCGTCTTAGATCACCCTTCTGCAAGATCTACAGATTGCAAGGCAGGAATGGGGGTGGGGGGGACAGGATTTATTCAGATGATGAGCCTGGCTTCTCCATCTCTTTTAAGAAAGCGGATTTATTGGTATTAAACATGTCTCTCTTAATGTGGGTGATTTAAAATGGAAATTGCCTTTGAAAGGGGATTTCCTATTAACTAGCTGGGAAGGAAAAATAGGATAATACCATCATCCCTATGCAGGGACCCCAGATGAGATGTTGGAACAGAATGATCTGGTTAACTGCTGCTTCTTCAGAAATTATAGCTTCACTGTAAAAGTGACTCTTGCTCAAATTCCCCTGTAAGGAATGATTGTATTAGATGCTTTCATCAAGTTGTTTTTATGGAAAAATCAGCAATCTTACTGGGTCCCTTGGGGTTCAGGTAAGAACCCTCTAAATATGAATTCAGAGGGCAGGATCAGGAGTATGCCCAGCTCTTCTATGTGTTATAGTTGAGGCCAGATGAAGACACAGATACTAGAAGACTGAACTGAGGATTCATATTTGTTACCAGGCAGTTAATGCCATTCAAAACTTGAATTAGTTAATGATTTTAATAAGAAAAAGAAAGCCTTATCTATACCCAAATTTGCACTAGTTTTATCCAGGTTGGCCCAGTTATCAATGTAATTAAGTCTATGCAGCCCCTTTATGTTGAAGAAGTGATTTACTTAATCTGAACCCTCTCAGTCTGCTTTGGTTAAAAAAATCTGTACAAGGGAATGTCTGTATAGCCAGTGGAGATGGAGATGAAAATACATAAACTAGGTCTGGACAGATCAAATCCAGGATTCATATTAGCAGGCTACTGCACCTGGGCTAATTGATGGCAGGGCTATGCCACATTAGCATAATTATATGTCATGATTAGGATTTTTTTAATGTCAGTGTACTGTATCGTGGAGCACTGTAGACATGCCCTGTCAAGCCTAGAGCTCAACTTGGGGACCAAGGCCCTTCCCCAGGTCCCTCAGCCAGGACAAAAAGCAACATGCATTAGAAAGAAGCAGCTCCTTGATTAGGCTGAAACATCTTTGTTTTCATTACTCATGTCCATGGGTAAGGAACAGGTCTTCTTGCAAACTTGTTTCCTCATTGCCCTCCCTGGTTGGGCAGATGCTGCTCAATGTTCATGACTGTGAGATCTTTGTCTTCCTGATGGGGCCTGGGACTTGAGCTAGGTGTGATGTAACATGAAATAAACCACAAATAACTCCAGGAGAAGATGGTTCTGCCATGGCCCTCCTGAAAAGCTCTTTTTAAAACTGTGCCTAGTACTCAGACCATGTGGCCTTGGACAAGACAGAGCCTTCGTCTAATCTTTCTGTCCTTAAACAGTCAACTTGGAGCAAACCATGGGGGTGCTTCCAGACCCTAACATTGATAGGCATGGTAAGAAGTGTGTCTGAAGAATTCTTTAGCTATCTGGGCTGTCCTTGTATGCCACCCATACCAAACAGATGCTGCCAACATGTGAGCCTCTGAACTCAGTCTTCTTCTGGAGTGGCTTCTGAAATTTCCTGAGGAAGCCTGGGGAGCTTCTTTCTCAGGCTGTGATGACTACAGATAGCACTCAGATCACCCTGAGATCACCACCTCCTCTGAACTCAGCTGAATTCAGGCAGTAGGGCCAAGCCTTCAATTGTGAAGCCAACACTCCTCCTGAGTGCCATGAATACCTTCTAAGAGTTTACTGCCTCCCACTTCCTCGTGGTGTTTGCTTAAAAACTCCAGGGTAGTGAAGCACAGACAAGGCCTTCTGTCTCTAGTTCTTTTGTATAGAAACCTAAGTGATGGTGAGATAAGGCATTTAGTGTTTGGGATTCACTAGTGCTGGTCCCAGGAGATGTTGTGACTGCTTCCTGAAGAGAAGTAGAAGAGATGGATGGAAGAATGAGCAGGGAGGGGCTGCAGCAAATAGTCACTTGTGCATCCTGCTGCTGTGTGTTTGTGTCCTGCCATCCTGGTTTACTTCTCTTGGGCTGCTTGTTCTGAAAGTGACCAAGAGAGATTGGGGTCTGCCTGTGGCTGTGGTGTCCGTTTGAACAACCCTCCTGTAGAGAATGATCATGTCATTGCATCTGCTGAGGGTTTGCAAGGACCAAGTGTGTTTCCAAAGGCAGATAAAACTATTTTGCTGCTATTTAAAAGATTGGAGTGAAACTGGAGGAAATATTCTGTGTATTGCAACAGCTCTATTGAGGGGAAGAAAAACATGAGGCAGGCGATAGGTGCTTCGGTCATCTGTCTTGGTCTGATGGGGGGGAGCTGACCCTTGGGTATGTAGCAGGATTATGGGAAGAGATGGGGCTAGGCTGAGAGCAGTGCCTCTTCCTCGGGTTTAAGCCCTGGCTCTAGAGATATAGGAGGACAGCCTGTGGCAGCTGTCAAGATGTGGAGAAGCCAGGGAGTGAATGGGGGATAGGTGGAGGTAGGGATGGGTATGTAAGGCTTGTATTGCAGCTATAGCTCCTATACCAAGTTTCTCTCCTCAGTGTTCTATATGCATGCAGACCAGGCTGGTTAGCATGCTGCCTGGAGATGGGATGGCTCCGTGTGGATGATGTGGAGTAGTGTCCCGACCACCTGCAGTGTGTGACCACCAAGGCTCAGGGGAAGAGAGAAGGGGTAAGACAAAAGACTGGTGATCCATGCAAGACAGGGAAGTGCTTGATGCCTGTATGAAGGCTGTTCCTGATGCAACTTTCTCAGCCTCTGTGCTTGTGTGCACACAGTTGTCGGCATGTTTTCTGCTTGGTTAGGGCATGAGTGGGTGGGCCAGTGCTCTTGGTCAATGAGGGAAGAGGATGGACCTGAATAGATCCTAGCTGTGGCTAGTGGAGAAGCTTCTGAGAGACAAAGTAGTGGCAAGCCCACTGGCTTTTGAGTTGATCTGCGATGGGTTGCTATGATCTGCCATGGTGGGTTGCTTGGAGGATTTGTGTTGCTTGACAACCCTGTTGTCACGGTTCAGCTGGCAATATCTGAGGAGGGGGCACTTTGGAGGACACTTCTACTGAGAAGGGAAGAGGGACCTAGGGGAGAAAGGTAAGTACAAAACCCACAGTGGTCCACAGTGGTAATGCAGCCCTGAGCAAAGTGTGGTGAAGCAAGTACTGGGTCTGGTTATGGCTGTGTGTGTAGTCCATCATTGGTTTGGTGGGGATAGTGAGCTGGTTAGCATCTCGATGCTGTACAGGGATGTGGGCCAAGCAGTTAATGAGGAGGCTGGGAACCCTGTCCTGATACTGACCAGGGTTTTGAAGAGATATGAGGTGTGAGGGTGTAGTGACCCTGGAGCATGCCCTCCGATGATGTTGTGAATGCACATGAGGGCTACAGTCTGTCCAGCCAATAGGGACTTCTCAGAAACTTGGGCTCAAAGACCCTGCAGAGTGTACTTCTACACTTCTGTAGAAATTGACTGAGAACAGGAAAGCAATGGGACAGGTTGCCCAGAGAGGCTGTGCAGTCTCCGTCCCTGGATATTTTCAACACCCAACTGGTTAAAGCCTTGAACAACCTGATCTCATCTGGCAGCTGACTCTGTTTGGTGCAGGAGGTTGGATCTCCTGAGGTCTCTCCCAACCTGAATTATCCTATGATCCTATGACTTCCTGATGGTGAGGAATGACTGCTGTTCCTCTGTCACTTTACTGTAAGATGCCCAAAGAGCCAAGCACTTCAGGTCAATACAACATCTCTGTAGTTGCCAACCCTTGCAGCCATCAAGAGAAGTTTGAAAACGAAAGTGTCAGATACAATGACAGTCAGATAAGCAGTTAATAGTGAAGCCAATTGTTCCTATTCATCCCCTTGAAGGAGATTACACTTCTTTTATTGCAGCACACCGAGACACGAGGCTGTTCTGACCTCTGTCGGACTTCAAAAGAAAGAACAGATTTTTAAGGAGCCAGTCCTTTCTGATGAAAACTCTGAAATTGGTCTTTTGAGCAGTAACTCCAGGAGAAATTCATCATCTGTACATATGCTAGATGCTTGCGATCATAGAGCTTGAAGCTTACCATTATTACCTGAGATTGTGGGATTAGTTATTTCAGTTCTATTCGGCTGAACTATGGCTGCTGGTAGCTGCACAGAAGAGTAATGTAGATTCTGGTGACAGTCTGGGGGGGATGAGGCTGTCACCAGCCTAGTATTGTTCTGTGGCCCAGGAAATTAGCCACTCTCAGTGGTTTTGCCATGCTCTTTCCTCTAAGCAAAACAGCTGTCTGTACAACTCAGTGTAGCTTTTGTGTAAGCCTGTTTGTTTACAGCTGATATACCTAAGGACTTATTTGCTGGAATACTGTAGAAGCAGATGATAATAGCCAGTTTCCTGGCTCACAACTTCCATGGCTGCCTTACCACTTGGCCCTGAAGCCAGGAGATACCTAACTCTGCTCCATGTTGGTGTTGTGTTCAAGTGCACCAGTGCCTCTCAGTAAAAGTGTCTTTGCAGAGCATCAGGTTGAAAAGTGGAGGTATCCTATGTAGTGGAGAACTACTCAACACCAGCCTGCCTTCATCTCCTGGTGCCCAGAATGGTCCACTTGAGTCTAGTGCCCTGTACCAAATATGGCCATTTCAGATGGGGATTCCTGCAGAGGAACAGAGAAGAACTTGAATTCATTTGCTAATTTTGTATTGCCTGGATGCCTGCACCCAGGTCTTATATGACCCCTATCATCATAGAATCATAGAATGTTAGGGGTTGGAAGGGACCTAGAAAGATCATCTAGTCCAACTCCCCCTGCCAGAGCAGAATCACCTAGACCAAGTCACACAGGAACGTGTCCAGGTGGGTTTTGAACATCTCCAGAGAAGGAGACTCCACAACCTC
>WTSP01026438.1:57956-68430 GCA_025331215.1 Actenoides lindsayi
ACTCGTGATAAGCCTCCTTTCCTCCACATGCTTTGAGATGGTGGCAAGAACAAGCTGTTCCATCACCTTTCCAGGGACGGAGGTGAGGCTGATAGGCCTATAGTTACCCAGGTCCTCTTTTTTGCCCTTTTTGAAGATTGGGATGACATTAGTCTTCATCCAGTCCACAGGCACGTCTCCTGTTCTTCAGGACCTCTCAAAGATGACGGAGAGTGGCCTAGCAATGACCTCTGCCATCTCCCTCATCACTCGCGGGTGTATCCCATTGAGGCCCCTCGACTTGTGGATGCCCAGTTTGTTCAACTGATCTCTAACCCAAAGCCTTTTCAACAGAGGTAAAAACTTTCTCCAGACTTCCTCTGTGGTCTTGAAGGCCTGGGACTCCTGGTAGCTTCTCCTTCTCCTGGTAGCTTTCTTCTCCTATTGCATTTTTTTTTTGTTAGGAATCCTATGTGGGTGGACTGCTGGCTTTTCTTCTGGTGAGGACCTGGATCAGGAGCAAGGCCTCTTCCAGAGTCAGATCTGCCCTCGTCTGGGACCCAGGATATCTCTGGAAACACAGGGGGAAAGAAGGGGTAAGGGGGGGACCACATTGTTTCTGGGGAGGTATTTAGATTTTTGCCGGACTGCAACTGACTGGCTGATCCCTGCCTCTCTGCTGTAGAGCACCATTTCTGGGAGAGAGGGTCATCTTTCCATGGGATTTTCCACGGGACTTTCCACGGGACTGTGCTGTTCTGTGCCTTTGGGAAGGTCAGCAGCAGCAGGTACAAGGGACTCTTATGCATGTGATGGTCTTCTGACATGCTGTGCTGTGACCTTGTGCACATCTCAGACTGTCAGTGTGCAGCCTTTAAGGCCAAGGGTGTGGAAGGACAGCTGTTGGCTTCTACTGATGGGTAACAGGCTAGTTTGAGCACAGTTCATCACTGAAGTTATCATAGGAGTGGTAGGCACTGTCATGGTGTACACTTCTCATTCATTTATAAGGTGCTCCATGGTACTTGGAGCATCCCAGAGGAAGCACTAACAGTTTTACTCAAAATGGGTTTTCCAGCTGCTGGACCTGTGGCTCTACACACTGTTAACCTGGGATGATGGCTCACCAACTGAATAAAAGGGGGTTGTATGCCATTATAATGTAGGGACTGATGGGTGGTTGAGAAGGGTGTTCAAACCACTCTGTGGGCATTAATGCAGGCAATGTTAGAGGTGTGTTGGATGCTTATGTCTTTAGAAGTCAGCTTTGTCTTCATGACCAGGTCAGGCTTTTTTCTGCCTGTGGACAGGAACTTCTGTAGCACACTACTGTATTCCAAATGATGCAGCTTACCTTAATTCTTACACCTCTTTCAAAGCATGCCTGGCCATACAAACATTGCACTAGGCCTTCAGCTCCTACTAAACTGTCGTAATGAACGTGTTCAGGCAGTTACCTGTAACAGCATCCTGAGGTTTGTTGACATTTCTGTAGCCTGTTCTGGCTCATGTAGGATGGAGAGGCCAAAAGGGAACAATTCCATCAACACTGGATTTGCTAGAGTCCAGCTTGCCTTTGCTCAGCCCAGCTGGGCCACCGGCATTGGGTGATTCCTGGTAGGTAAGGGCCCCTGTTGATAATATATATGTCTATGGCAGGAAGGAATGTAATAACATAATTCACAGTTACAGTTAACAATTCACGGTCTTGCCAAATACTGCTCCCTCCCACCATTCTCAATACCCTCTCCCAGCATCTCTCTTCTTCTCTCTACATCCTCTGAGGTGCCACAAGGAACAACATGACTGAGACATAGACCTCCTCTGGTGGTTCTGAAGACAAAAATATGTGGGAAAAGTGGCATTAGTGATATCCCCTTTTCACTGTGCTTTTCTTTCATTAGGTCATGAACTGTCCCTTATACCCTCTGTGCTGCTGAGACAGTGTCCTCTGCAGAGGCTGTGCTCCAACAACAAAGCTGTGAGTTGGCAGAGGCAAGAAGACGGGGGCCTATGGAATTTGAGTCGTGCAAGAGCTACAGATCAGTTCATGAGGAAAAAATGTACAGTTTCTTCAGGTAACACGAAAGCACATGGCCATCCTTGACCTAGAATAAGGACACAACCAGCAAGGATACAGCAGCCTGCAGGCTCACTCTTTGTCAGCATGAGAAAGCCTAGTAGCATGGCAAGCCCAGAGTACTGACTCCTGACTGACATAGGGGCTGGAGCAGAGATGCCCAGCTGCTCTTTTGCCAGGGGAACAAGCCACAGCTCCACAGGAGCTTTATGTACTTGTATCTAAAGGACACAACAAAGGACAAATGGCCATGTCAAAACCAAACACCACAACAGCATAAATACAGGGGAATGTCATGAAAGGAGCATAGAATATAGTCACAGATTTCCCCATTCTCAGGCAAACCTTTTTGTGACGGCTACAAGAGGCCAAAATCTTCACTATGAGCTGCTTTGAGCTGTCCTTCCAAATAAGTGTTTCCTTGCTTTAATGCCTGGGCTCTGTCCTTGCACTGGGAAAGTTGCCAGACTGTGGCCAAAGCTCTAGGTGGACATTTTCTAAAGATGATGAAAGGTGAGGGACAGAACAATGTGTGCTTTGCTCAAATCAGTCCTTGGTAAGGGATGAGGAAAAGGCATACTCTGTGCATGGGAAGGGTTCATACTTCCCATTTTCTCACTGTCAGGCCATAGAAACACAATCAATACTTAGGTCCAGGCAGTAACACATGGGGGAGAGGACAAACTTGCAGTCATGTTGAAGGATGAAGGCTGGTCAGTTGAAGCCAGGCCTTGCTGTGTTGTGTTCATAGTTACTGTGGAGGTGAAAGAGAACTAATATTTGAGTAAGACCTGGTCTTGGGATCAAATTTGCAGCTGATGTATGGCAAAAAATATAGCCAGAGCATGAGACAATCTGTGGGTAGTGCATGCAGTCAAGATGCTGAGGGTTGAGTTTAAGTCAGAGTCAGACCTAACATGAGGGCAAAAATGGGCTGCTGGGATTCAAAGCCGTTGAGGTAAATGTCCTCCATTTCAATTTGATGGTAGATTAAAAGAGACATTGGGGTATTTTGTTTATTGCCTCTTTCTAGATGGCTAAGTAAGGGGATGGCTAAGTCAAGGAGAGAAGAAGGTGGCAGTTTTCTTTAGAATATAGAGCAATCTGACAGAAATCTTGATTCTTTTTCCAGCTAGAGGGCTGAACTATTGAGTCAGCTGGCTCACTTAGAAACAGTTCAGGCAAAGGAAATCGATCTCCATCTGCATGAAGTAATTTGCCAAGGGCAGGTATCTTTTTTTCAGGAAGGAGTAGTGGTGATGGGGCAGCGTGGTAACCTCATTTGCTGGGGGTAGATGTTCCCTCTTCACCCTGTGAATATTCCAGTTTAGCACATGCTTTTCCACCTTTTCTATTAATAAGAATACTACATAAAGGGCATAGGGGCAAATGACCGTGATTCTGCTGGCTGTCAGTGGACCATGGACACAGAGGTTTTCAGAGCTACTTTTAAGCTCATTAACATCCCTCTTCTGTTTGCCCCTGGGCAAGGAGCTATCTTTGGGACCACAGCTGCATGCTAACTGAGATAATTTTTCACTTTAAAATGTATCTACAGAAAACATTTGTCTTAAATTAGATGGTCAATACAAATGTACAGTAAAGGCTGAAGTGAGGACCTAACCCAAACCCTGTGGTAACATCCTTGGTTCACAGGCTCTTGGCCTTGCTGGTGAAATCATTCTGTTTCAAAGAATGCTTTCAGACCTACATCTCTCTGTTAGAAAAGCGATCTGCTTTTGTAATGTCATGCAGCTCCTTCTTCAGAATCCTTGTCAGTACAAATAATATTTTCCTTTTCTACCATTTCTCCCCTGCACCCACTTGGCAAGTTATTTGCAATACCATCTGCTTCACCTGAAGGAGGAATGAGAGGAACAGAGAGAGACAGTGCTGTTCTTGACCCCAGAGTTTTCTGAAAAAGAGATGGGTCTGCTAGAAAGTTGTGAGTAATGGAGATGTTCAGAACTGCTGTGCCAGCAGGGAGCCCAGCTGGTGACACTAACCAGTGTCTCAGCTTTGCCACATTGCCATTAAAGTGAATCCACTTGGTAGATATGCCCCACTCCACATGTATGTGTGTGTATTAAATGGTATCAGAAGTTCTGACAGAGCTTGCAGGTGAATGAGGACATGGGAGGTGGGTGGGATTTCATCTTTTCTTTACGTACATTTTTTCCTTATTTTCTCCATGGGTCCCTTTCTGTCCTTAAAAGATACAAACCATGTGTTTGGGAGGAAAAAAAACTAGTGATGCTTTTGTGACAGTATTTTTAGGTCATAAGGTGTTTAAACAAAATATGTATACTTTGAGAGAAAAACAAATATCTGTGTACACTCTTGCTGCTAGATTTTGCCTCGGTGGTGACATGTATATTTTTAAGAGGAAAGGATTTATTTTTTACCCACAGTAACTTCATGTTCTGAGTGAGTTTATAATAGCACTGATTAACTGGTAGCATTTAGTTAAAGTGAAATATCATCTCTGATGTCTGTACTCCTCTTTGCTTCAGACACTTTTATCAATTGCAGAGACATTTCACTTTACTTATTCCTTCCATAGTAGGTTGTTCATGTTGTAGCAATGTCCCACTGAACAAGCATTAAGGATTTGAGACTGCGTTAGTGAAGGTGAGGTATTCTGGATAGCCTGAAGAAATCTGCAGAATAGCAAGTGAAAAACTGGCTATGTCCCTCTGCTTCATCTAGACGTCATTTGAATGGAGTAGGGTTTGTCTGATGCTTAACTAGTGTGTAGGCCTTCTGTATAAGAAAAATAAATGTGCTTATTTTATGGTAGCACTGGTACTGTAGTACTTTGACCTGACTATAATATACAGTGCAAAGAAGTGCTATGTTATTAACTACTCTGTTATCTACAGCAATGCGAGATAAAAGGTGGAAAGAAGGGAGTTTAAGTGACTGGATCTTATTGCCTTATATTGTTGTAGAGGACAGTTTCCCTGTTAAGTTAACACTGGGAGCTGGGAGGCTGTTTCTTGGAATGCAACAAGCTGAGCTTTTGCCTATATGTTGTGGCTATTGTGTGAAAGAGGAGACTGGTCAGGTAGAGCTGCAGTATCTGATCCCTGAGGGTGTGTGCAGTGGCTCTCAGTAGCACAAGCAGTAAACTAGATAATTGGTGTGTTGGTTCTCATCCAATAATATTTCCTGGGAGCAACTTCAAAGCTTAATCATAGAATTAAATCCCCTATTCCTCCTTGGGATTTTAATTTAGTTTTGAATGCTCCGATGGATCTTCTGCTGGAACATTGAAGATGGCTTTCAGACATAAGGGTGATTTTCCTGACTGCTATATGCCCTGTACAGAGAATAGGTGAATGCAGGCACTTTCTTGAGAAGACTCTTTCTTAGCTTTTCATCACGATAAGCTGGCAAAAGCTATACCTTATCTCTTACTGAAAAGTTTTCCAGTTTCCTTTAAACCATGAAGGCAAGCTGCCTAATCCAGTTTGCAGCTCCTCCAGTAAAGAGAAGAAAGAGTGTCATCACTTAAATCTGGAATGAACCAATAAGGCTTCCATCAAGCAGAAAGTTGATTTTGGAAAAAAAAAAAAAAGAAAAAAAAAAAGAGATAATCTGTTTCATTAGGATTGGAACAGGATGGAGATGACTGCCTGGAGGGCTATGGTTTCTCATTCATTTAAGTGTGCCAGGAAACGGCGCCTTGTTAAGATCAGCAAGGTGGGACAAAATCTCCAGCCACTGGAATGATCTTTGCACCCCAGAGGTGGAGGAGAAAGGCTTCTTTCTCAGAGTGGTGCAAGGCAGTGCTTTGACCTTTCCTTTATGCTTCTGAATGACATGTGAAAAGGGATGGCATACACAGCTAGAGTTTGTACCATGCTTTGATGATATACAATACAGCGTATGATAATAATTACTATTTATTATTAGATGTGGTGGCTTTTGACAGATAGGTTCTTCAGTCTGGGTGTGCTAGAGGTAGAGGAGCCATATATCATCTTAAAAAAGTGACAGTGTCAGTTTGAAATCTTGTCTGTGCTTTTGCAGTTTAAAAATAACACATTTCCATTTGAAAGGAAGAACTCCACAGTTTCTTGGTTTAATGTGTATGTATTTCATATATAAATGACCATCCAGGAAAACCAATTTCAGTGAGCCTGATGTTCCATACTCAAAAGAATAAAAGAAGTCTATAAAGACACAGAGAAAGCTATTTCTCGTTTAATCTACTTCACACTTGTTTTGATTCCGCATGACAAAAACCCAGTCTGCTAGTTGTTTAGGATATCTAGGGACAGACTGACCATGGCAGAGACAGTAGGGAATGCTGCAATTATTGAGGTGTAAAATGATGAGAGCTCAGCTAAGTGTCCTGATATGACAGCTGAGAGAACCTGTATATCACTTCAAAGCAAATGCAACAGTGCTCATGATTCTCTTCTACAGGGCTGCTGGCACGATGAGTATCCTCTGAAAGAGCAAACAAAGTGAGCGGTCTCCTTGTGCCCAAGTTTCTTTGCAAAAGACTGACTAGAACCTCTCCCAGTGGCCTCTGGCTCCGTCCTGCTCTAGCATTTCTTGGTACTGAGCCATGTACAAAAGAAAGGATAGAAGGTATCATGACAAAATTCAGCTGGGTCCTTCAGCGAGGCAGTTGTGGCGCTCATATTTGTGAGAGTCTCTTGTTTCTGTTTGCTTTCCCTTTAATTATCTGATAAAATGTCTTCATACTGTTCTTTATGCAGCAGGACATGGCATCCTTATTTGTGGACCTGTGTGACCAATGTTATGGTGATCTTCCAAAAACATCACAGGCCTAGTACCTGAACACCAGGACTTCCTGCAGTGTCTCAGACAGAGGGAAGATCTGGGACATGGGCATAGAGGTACTTGGCCACATTATAATCAGATTGGCTGAGTGGAGCAGGGCACAGAGCACCATATAAAAGCAGCTGGAGACTTGATTGCCATGGTCTGCAGTCCAGATGCAAACACTCAAAGGAATGCTATTATGAAAACCTTTTCTATGGTATGAATTATCCAGACCAATCGATTGGTTTCATTGATTATAAGAAATTGACTCTTCACAGACATGGCTTTTCTTACACTGATGCAATTGCAGCTGTATTTGTGCAGATGACCTATGAATTCCAAGTCTTTTCCCTTAGCTGCAGACCCCATCTATCCAGGAACATGCTGAAATGGAAGTGGGCTCTGATTTTATTAAGTCATCAGGGCATTTACTAAGGGTTAAAGATACTGTAGGGCTTTGGTTTCTGTCAGTGCTGGCAGATGCTGTTCTGTGGTGGCAGAATGGCTTTGCTGCTCCACATCCTCCCCGACACTGTCACTGCTACATCCAGCTCTTGGTTGCTTTTGATCTAAGAACTTTCATCCACGTTCTTTTATCTTAGGCAGGACAAGAATAATACGACCCTTAATTTATAGTAAGCATGGACGCATTTAAAATAAATCCCTCATTTTGTCTTACAAATAACATTTAAGTGTTTTTGAATTGAAGAGATGTTTGAAAAAGCAATTTCCCGTCAGAGATGCTATTCATTTTATTTTATGCAGTTCATTCATCTTAGCTGATTGGAGAAAAAATAAAAGCCAACCCCAGCTAGTGAGAGTAAACCCTGTCGTAGTACCATGCTGCTGGAGATTTTGTAACAGTTTTTATTTGGGGCTTATCTCCACACCCATTATTTACAATAAATATCACATCTTGATGTGAAAGTGATTTGGGGGTTAGATGCTGTGCAGAATCTTAGAGAAAATAATTCTGAAGCAACCAGCATTTTTGTGTGCCCAATTTCTAACTTGTAATTGAGCCCCATTTCTTTGGTCAGAGGGAATGGACCACCTTTCTCTGAAAAAGGTACCAAATCAGACACTCAGGCCCCTAATCACTGTAGAGAATTTGGCCCTTATGATTTATTTAAGAGAGAATTATAAGTATATATACATATAATTTTTATAGAAGATGTACATATACATCTATGAAGTAGAAAGGCAACTAGCTTTTTAGTGAGCAGTAACACAGACTGCCATGTACCGTGTAACCATGGAGTTGTGTAGTTTTAGAAAGAAAACTTGCGGTTGATGAATTCCTTCATCTTAAGGTCACACAGAATGATAATCTTAAATACTGCTGACTTGCTTAAAATAATTGCAGCTGTTCTCTTCTGATTGATAGGTCCCTTTTCAGAAATTGTTCCTAAGATACTTCTTAACCTTCCATTTTGTGTCTCTAAGTAATATGCTGGATGAGAACCATTCCTTCTCTTTTTTGTCAAGCTCCTTCTCCACTTGTTTCATCCAGAAGAATGCAGAAGGACCTGTGCATTCCTAGTTTCTCCCTTCTTGCTATACAGAAAGGAAAAATGTCTCCTGGCCAAATCCTATCTGCTATTCTTGTATCACTATGATCAGTGAAAGAAATAGGAAAGTCAAATGACTAATCTCTCCAGCTATTAGCAACTTCTGTATGTAAGTGTCACTCTGCATTTCTTTCTTCCAACTGTTCTGAGATAATTTCAGATTACTTCAGGCTTTTGCTAATATGTTGGCCATTTTAATTGAAAATAGAATGAAAAAGATCATACTAGGAATTTTTCTAACAGAGCAGATCTTACTAGCACATTCAGGAAGATCCTGGCTGTCAAAATTAAAATCTTGGTACCTGCTTTTGGCAAGAAGCTCAAGCACATAATGGTATTGCTTGTGGTCACTGCAGCTACGTGAAAAAAATACTATTGTACACTCACTGTACTTGGACACAGAAATTAATTCAAGATTCAGTTGGCATATTGATACACGCATGTCATGCTGCAGCCACATTGCCATCCATAACCTCCCCTACAGACCAGCAAGCCCTGTTTGAACCACGTGGATGGACTCTGAGGTATAAACTGTCAGGACCTGGGGATTGAGAAAGGGTCTGGAGCTGCTGTGATGCTTTCAGGAGGCTTTCTTCCCTCAGGAACTTCAGCCATATCCACTTCTTGTCCTGCAGATACATGCCTGTAACAAAGGGCCAGCACTGAGTGTTTCTGTGCTCGCTGGAACACAGCTTTGGTATATGGGATCCAGCTCTCCTTGCCTGTCTTTTGAGGGGTGCCTTCTTCACCACTCCTGGACACAGAGAATGCCTAGGTAGGTACAGGCTACTGTGTTTTCCTTGGAGAGTGCTCTCAGTGAGAGGGGTGCAAAGACTGGACAAGGCAGTCCGCATCAACACTGAAGCAGAGTAAATGGTGTTGGGCCTGGGGTCTGATTTCCTGTAGGACAAGTGTAGCTGGCAGAGCAGCACTGAAGGGCTTTCCTCACTGTTCTTGTCTCTAGAGGGTCACCAAAGCCCAGCTGAACCCTTCCAAATATCCTGCCAGTGGCAGGGTGGACTGTTTTCAACTCTGGAGTGAAGACATATCCTGAAAGGTGCACTTAGAGGTCTGCTTGGAGGGACTCTGCTTTGTTATCCTCTCCGACTCACCCGGGCTTGGGGCAGACTTCCTCTGGGGCTGCTTCGTAGTGCTGCGGAGGGCAGGTGGGCACACTCGGCTTTGCTCAGGCCACCCAGAGCTAAACCCAGATATGGGAGGGCAGAGGGACAGATCTGTGATCACAGAGTGCATCTTGTTGCAGGGGTGAGGCTGAGAGCACACTGGGTAGGTAGCAAGGGTGCAGTCACCTGTGGGCAGGGTGGTGCGGGCAGAGGGGAGTGTGGCGTTCAAATGCCCGTTGCTTTCTGTTCAAAGGGATTTCACGTTGCTTAGCTTCTAGGGGGCTATGAGAATAGCAATTAAAGCACCCAGCTTAATTGTGGAGTATCCAATTTGGACATTAGTGCTATCTCCGCTCTCCTTTCGTTCGGATCCAATTCTGCTGCCTGCCTGCTGGCTGGGTGCCGGTTACTTTCTTCTTATTATTACTATTTTATGGTTATCGTTAATACTTTTTTTTTTTCTTTTTTTTGGAAGCATTCCTTCTCTCGGTCGCTTCCGACTATGCGGGTCGTGGTCCCGAGGGGCCAGACCCACGGAGCCCTGGCCACTCCTCTCGGTGCTGCGCCGGGCTCCGTCGGCAGCTGCGGCTGCGGCTTGTCCCCGGCCCCCGCCCCGGCAGCAGGCACCGGTGCCGGCCGCGGCTCGGCTCCCGGGCACGGGCTCCCGCTTCTCACCCGCCGGGCATCGGAGGCTGAGAGCTGTCCCCTCCGGCAGCGGGGAGGGGTTCATCTCCAGTTCCCTGCAAGGTCTCTCCTCCTTCTCTCCCCCCGTTTTCCCCACTGCTCACTCGCACAGCCTCTGTCCTATCTCCCCCCCCCCCCCCAAGCCCTCCCTACCCCCCCCCCCCCCCACTTTCCCCCCTGCTCTGTCTTTTCCTTCTTGTCTGCTCCTGCTGTCCTTCTCCCCCTCCTTCTTCCCT
>WTSP01026439.1:0-13794 GCA_025331215.1 Actenoides lindsayi
AGAGAAGAGAAGAGAAGAGAAGAGAAGAGAAGAGAAGAGAAGAGAAGAGAAGAGAAGAGAAGAGAAGAAGAGGAGAAGAATACTAATAGTAGACTATTTCAGCTGGAAGGGATGTACAAAGATCATCTAGTCCAATTGCCTAACCAATTCAGGGAAGTGACACTGAGTCAGTATAGTTCCTAGTCCAGTCCTAGAGGATGCTGCAAAGCCTGTACTGTGATGAACTTATTTCCAGCCTCAAACTGAACCTTCAATCAGTGACCTGCTTTGAGTAACTTTGGAATATTTTGCAAAGCTGGGCTCATTCAGTGTTAGTGTCAAGATGAAACTTAATAAACCCTGAATAGAAATGTTTTTACAGCATGGTAACTTGATTCTTTTTACCCAAACTTTCACTGAAAGTGTAATGCTGTTTGTTTCCTGTCATATCTCACAGTGAAATGTTGCTGTGCAGTCTTTCAAAGGACCTGTAGCTCATCCCATTCATCATGGAATTTCATCTGTGATAGTAAACCTAGTAGCAAGATATAACTAGTTTTTAAATATTTTGCAATGAATTACATGAAAGTTGGAGTTATACAAGGGCTAAAATCTGACATGTCTCAGACAAAACTCACATGCAAGCCAATAGGAATTTGGCTTAAGAAAGGAATTCAGAATCTGACTCAACAGTATATGATTTTTAAAAACACTAATACTGCATTAATACAGTTCATGCAGAATACAGACTGAATTACTATTTTTTAAAGAAAAAGTCAGAAGATCTGTATAAGCAAATAGATTTTAAAGTATTAATCTTAAATGGCTGATGTATTGGGCTACAGAGCATTCCTGGTTTAGATAGATAGATAGATAGATAGATAGATAGATAGATAGATAGATAGATAGATAGATAGATAGATATTTGTGAAATTGAAGATAAGAAGCATTAGAACTTTGTTCTGGCACCTGAAAACTCATAAATCAATGCAGATAAAGTAGCATGTATACAGGCTGAGTGTTTATGTTCCTGGTGATTAACTGTGATCAAGGCCAGACAAACTGAGTTGTAGTGATAAAAGGATAAGCTACAATAGTAGCAAGTGAAAAAAAAAAAACAACATTTCACGTGTACCAAAGCAGACATCTAAGCAAGTCCTGGTCTTGTTTGTCCAAGCTGGCTGTTTCCTAATGTCCTTAGAGATTAGATTGGATCATTCTGTATTTTTTAACATTAGCAAATAAATATAAATAAAATTGAATAAGGCATAATCCACGGCATGATATATCTGAGCTCTTGCATTCCACATGGCTATAAGAATCTATTTTATTCCCTATAAAATACTAACAGTCTATGGATCATCTTTTTTTCCTTATCATTTTTCTGGGTGCAATGTATATGATTTCACATTTGGATGGATTTTAAAGCAAAAGTGAATAGAAACATACCATGAATGCAGTTTATGTGACTTCCCCTCCTAATGAATGTGTTTTTAAGCAAATGTTCATAATCCTCAACAGTAATTTGTGAAATGAAAAATATCATCATGTACTTTTATCAGTTTAGTAAGAGAAATTGATTTTCTCTGAATGGACCAGTCAGAGGAAATATAACATTTTCTAAAGAGATGAGGAAGATGTTGGCATTTTAATTAGATTATAAATAAAAATAATACTGTGTAGACATTTTAGTGACTAGACTATTTGACTGATCTGCCCTTAAGCTTCACAAAAGGGAAGCTGTGCTTCTCTGAGTGAAGAGGCAGAATTTGCCAGTGACCCAGAGGAAATGGCTCTGCTCCTAGGGAGCATGCACAATAAGATATTGCTTAAGTTTCTGCACACCATGTGTTCCCAGAGACTGAAGTGTGGAGACTTTCACATCACATTTGCCACATCTCACGGACACAATTTTTGAGATGAGTGACCTGTTTTCTGGTACATAACATGTAAATAGCCTATTGGTTACTACCAAGAGCTGGCCCTAAATCCTTGCCTTCTCACCAAAATACAGAAGCGCTACAAGGTAAAGAGTGGCCAGCAAAACATCTGCACAAAAGGGACCTATCATGTACAGCTGGACAGTTATTTTTCTGATGGTCATAGAAAACTGAAGTCAAGAAAAGGGAAAACATATTTCCTTTCATTAAGTTAGAATAAGGACTTTCTATCCATGTCTCAGGTTGTTGGAGAACATTTCATGCACTTTTAGGGACTTTTTAACTACACTGATACTTTTGCAAAGGTGGATTTCCAAGAAAAGGAAGGTTAAATCATACCAACCAATTCTATCCAAAGTTACTAAGAAAGGGAGATGATACCACAAGTCAGAAACTCTGTTAATGTCATTTATACTAGAACACAGGCTTGTGGGAATGTGGATGTAGAGAGGTGCTGAAGTCTTTGCTGGAATAGCGAAGTACCTTGTGATCTGGAAGTTGTAACAACATCCAATCTTCACATCTTTAAATTCTTGGCAGCATAGGATCCACAACAATTAACTGATAATTATGAGGAACTCACCACAAAAGGCTGTCTTGCAAGAGCAGGCAGAATATGCTGATTTTTTAGTTTGCATAAATCTGCCTAGTGAGTCCCACACAGATAGGTCTCACTGTGAACTGATGGCAATGCAGCTTGTATGCAGTTCTAAAAAAGGCAGAAGTTATAGGTAAAATCCAGGAATCAATGCATACCACAAGCTAGTTTAAAGAAGAAAGAAAAAAAAATAATTTGGATAAAAATATGATAAATTGTCTTTCAATGTGTGGCAAGTTACTTTAGCAACTGATGAAAAGATGAGGGGAAAAAATTCCAATTTACAGCAAAGAAAATTTGTGTTGGAAATTAAGAAGAACATTATTGTAATGAGAATGAGAAATTTAGGAGGACATAAACTCTCTTTTTGCTGAAGCTGTTTGAGGCTTGACTGCTGTCTCTATAGTATGTTCTGCACATACATCTTCCTCATTGGGGGACAATAAAATAGCGTTTCTCTTGAGATCTCTTCCTATTACACAATACTACAACCTTTGGCATTTTACACAAAATAAATAATTATCTGTGACTATGTAGGTATCTAAACTGATGTCTTGATTTGGGCCCAAAAATGCCAGACAGAAAACAGTAATTGTGCAGATTAAGTCCAGAATAAAACCTCCCAGAAGTTTAGATTAATTCAGATATGGGACTTTGATTCCGCAGGTATTTTGGCTGGATGGATATTAGGTCATTAACTATCATTATAATTTTTAAAGTTGTTTATGGAAGCTCCCTAGGTGCTTTCCAGGGATTCAGCAACTCCTGCACACTGCTTAGAAGAGCTGACATACTGGGATGTAGTCTTCCCAAAGTCTGGGGAGGTCTAGATCCGTGGATTTGACTATACACATGTTCTAAGAACAACAGTTCAAAAATGGAAAATTAAGAATTATTACAGCCTCCTCATCCTAGTAACAGACAGGGAGAAGGAGCCAGGACTTGACTCCCCATTCTTCACAAGCCCATGACATTCCAGCTTTTTGGAAATGTTGACTGGGAAGGAGACAAAGACATGATAAAGCTCTACCCACTGGTAAATGCATTTCAGCAAACATTAAAATCCACAGGGAAGGGATAGAACTCACATTGAGTATGAAAATCCCAGATGTGAGAGCAAGCCTTGGTGCCAGGTAGAATTTTCCTTACCTTTTACACACTTCCCATAATTGCTTTTACCACATTAGATAATTACTTTGTCCTTCTGTGTTTCAGCTAGTTGTGGGCAGGTCTGCCAAAAGCTTGGAAGTTATCTTTGCTTTAACATCCAAGCATTAAAAGGGTCAGCCAAAGCTTCTCTCAGATTCTGGAGGCTTCTATGCCGCCCTCTTCTTTAGTTTCCTTTGCAGGATCCAAAACCTTTTCTCTCCTCAGTCAAAGGTGGCCACTGACTTTGAGGAATTCCAGATATATCCTATCCTTATATTATCCGATTATTTTCAAAACACCGTTGATTACAGTAGCAGTACTATTACTAGAGATGGGCTTTACCTCTTCATCTGAGGCCTGGGTTGAGCCTTCCCCAAGGTGTAGATCCTGATTTTGGTTTGATTTAAATGGATTACATAGTGCCTCAACAGTGTTCATATCTATATCTGAACTTTGCAAGAGTTCAAAGCTGTTCATTTCTGGCTGTCTGATGAACACTTACGTTCATACACCAGATATCGAATCATAGAGTTTTTATTTCTTATCATCCCTATCTTCTTGGTTAACAGATAAAATAGTCAAAATGGAACTTTGCCAAACTTCCTGGCTTAAAATCATCTTTCAGATGAGAATGCACCGGGCACTTATCTCCAGTAATGAACAGTTTTGGAATTGTTTAAGAAGAAATATGCAGCTGCCTGAGGATAGTGGGGGGTAAGCCAAAGAGAGATGAGTTTAGGTGGGAAAAAGAGATTGTCAGTAGGGTACCAGAAGAGAGAGGCATGTCCAAATTTGTTTCTGGGCCTTCAGTCCTGCCATCCTTCCTGCTTGAAATTTGATATTGTGAAGTCCCAAAAGAGAGTTACAGAGCTGAAATTCCTCCTGTCGCTGGAAATACTGCCTGTTTTCAAACTTGTTGCAGATTCCACTTTTCAGTTCCTCGTGTAGCAGCATGGATCTATAGAAATACACAGAAACCAGTCTGGATTCCTTAAAGTATTCAAATAATATTAGACTAAAAGTATTAGAGAAACAGTTAAAATATTTGTGAAGATGGGGTTTTTTTGCTGGGTTTCTTCTTTTCTTCTTCTGTTTTTTCTTTTTTTTTTTTTTTTTTTTTAATCCCTTGCTGGACTACTTCTGTTTCCTTCTCAATGTTATCTTAAGCATTCAGGTTCTCTTTCCCAACTGTCTTCTTGGAAAATGGGCTGTCATTTCTAAGCCATCTCCCCCACAACCAGTGGTTTAGAATTGTTTGTTTTTCAAATACCTTAATTGTATGGTCTACCCAGAAGTGATCAGCACTGAAAATTATATTTCAGAGCTAAACACAACCAGATGGAGAGAGAACAGACAGCCATTTGAAAAAGCCTAAAAAACCTTTCTGAGCTCCCAATGTGGTTTGGTTGATCACTGGTTAATTTCATAATGATTTCTCTTGCAGATGGGTGAAAATAATCTGAGGTTATATTTATCTATCAGAAGAAAGAGCCAGGCTTTCAAAGACAACTCAGACATATCAATATCAGTCAGGCTGTGGAGCTGGTACAAATGCAGCTACTCCTGGCTTCAGAGAAACATAAAACCCTTTTCAGAGGCAAAGTTTTTCTTTGTAACATACTCACACTCAACTCTTGGTTTTCATTAGCACTCACTCATCCCATTTGAAGACAGAGATTTCTTGCACCTTGCTTTTGCTCTCAAGTGGATTGAATTACTTGCTTTTTTTTTTTTTTAATTCAGAGAGAAATGGAACAGCATACAGTGTCATAGGAGATATAAATTATATTGGGAAGACATTCTGTGCCATCTACTGTATCCACATAGACTTTAGAATGAAACGTATATGCACTGTCCAGTGTCAGATTCATCCTCAGGAATTCTCTTGCTGGCCTGAATGAGTTTGTTATTTCTTTTGAAGCCCTTCTGAAGGACAATTTATGCCCCACTTTACTAAAGTAGTTTTACTTCATTGTCACAGCTTGCCTGTAAGGTCCTTGGGCAATTCAATAAGGTGATGGAGGACAGGTGGACAAAATGGCCCTGCCATCATCCTAAATCTTCCATAATCTCTTGAGTTTGAGAGTGGGATTTGTTTTCCAGAAGACAGTACTGATGGAAGAGAATAACCTTGATCTAATACCACTTCCTTCATCTCTGGACAATCAAAAGTATTTGCTCATTCTTGTGTCTTAACACGGTTGCAGTCTAGGAGAGATATAAGCTACATGGCCTGACACCCTAATCAGGAGTCCAAACAAAGCTTGCAGTGTGGGAACACTCAGATACAGCAAATCCTGTTAAGTCAGAGGAGGAGATGAAGGGCAACACAAGAATCACTGGGTTTATAAGTCCTTGCAGAGGACTTGGAGAGGAGCTTCATCTGAAGTTGAAATGCTGCTGGGCACCAGAACAGCTTATTTCCATGCCCTGTACTTGAAGAAATCACTCAGAAAATAGAGTTCTTGACAGCTCCCTGAGCTGGATCTCAAAGTGGGCTTGTTGTCAGGAACCCTTAAAACTATATCCTTTCCATAACTTCTTGGGACAAGCTAAAATAAATTGGGGTCATTGAATTAACAGGCCACAGAATTAAATAACAGCTGCTGAGTGGTTTAAAGACAAAAAAATTTATTATTTTCCTTTGCCTTTAGAAAAGAAGCCATGTCCAATAAGCACTGGAGGAGGTATGTAGGCTTTACATATTGCTTGGGAAGAGATACAGACATTTCTTTAAAATACTCCTTTTTCTATTCATCCCAGTAATGTATCAAGAAGCACATAGGGCATGGTTCTGAGCATGTTTACATTGGTTTGATATCCCTAGAGCTTCACAGTTGGTGTCATTGAGTCCTAGTGCAAGCAAGACCTAACTCAGACACTTGATTTTACATGTGCTGCCTGAGAGAAGACAGGCACCTTGTACTTAAAATCAAACCAAACCAAACCAAAAATAAATAAATCAACTACAAAGAAGTTGCCTCAAGCAGGAGCCATCTTCAAGGCTCACATTTAAAGACACAAGTGGGCAACTGCAGAAATAAAATAGGCCACAGAGGCAACATCCAACAGGGTTTTGTACCAGAAAGTGTCCTTCAGGAATCTCTGCAGCTGTTGGAAAAATTCTGATAGTGTCACTTCAAAAGGAAGTTCTTGCCTGATCAACAGCAGCCTAGTTACTGAGGGAGGAAAACTCTGACATCTCTTCATGGAGATGTGTGACTGTGAAGTGGGTATGAGTGAGACGAAAACAGGTGAGCAGAAGGATAGGGGAGGAGAGGGCTCAAAAAACCCTGCAAACCCTGTGAGACTCACTGATTTAAGTGTAAAGAGCTAGCTGTGGAGCGAGTGGATAGGACTGGTCAGAAAAGGAAGCTTGGAAAAGAACGGAGCTTGGTGAGTCTGCTTTCTACAATCCTGCTTGTGGGCAGAGGGGACAATTTACTGAAGAATTAGAGGAATATGAGACAAATTAAGTACACTTGACTGGAGATATCATCCACAAGATGTGTATGATGGAAAAGAAGAAGGGAAAGAATATATCCACAAACCATCCATAGATCCATTGAGCTTGATGTCTAAAGAAAGTACTACCATGTTTTCCTAGGTATCAGAGACCACTACATTTCATCTTCTATCTCTTTATTTGTCAGTCAAGGCCCTTGTCTTCACCTTTGCCAATTTTTTCATTGCTTTTTCTGCCCCTATGTGATATTAATGTGCAGAGGACTATACCTGCTACCTCGCTGTTCTTGCAAGTTAATAAGAGGGAAAGTCTGCAGTCCAAAGGAGAAAGAATAGTCTTAATCAAGACAAGTAGTTGAAATGGGCTGGTGCACAGCTGCTATGAATCAAGGCTCTCCCAGGTCTCAAAAGGCTTGACAAATAGAAACAGGGAATAATGAGCTTTCACTGTTATGCCACCAAATAAAATATTGCTGGGAAAAAAAAAAAAAAAAAGAATATTTTTGCAATGAAATCTTTTTTTTCATATTTGTTGGATGGTTTTTTTTGAAAAAAATATCCCAAAATTTATCCTGCATCAAAGAAATATATGAGGCTTTGTTTTGAAGTGATTCAACACTTTTAAAATCTTCTATGAAAATTTTGTCTCTAAAAAGATCAAATTTAAAATAATATATATAATTTCCAAACAAGAACTAAAATATTTTTGATTATGTCAAAACAAAATTTTTTGTTAATTTAAAAAGTATTCCCTCTTCCTTTGACTGAAACTATTACATTAATAAGAATCAAGTTCACAGATACCTTACATTTCCCCTGCAAACCTTAAGCCTCAATAAGTTTTTTTTCTATCATAATTTACATAATTCTGCTGAAGAAAGCAAGACCAGTGGCACCATTTGCATACAGAGCTCATCTCCGTATTAAGAGTCTTGAGTCTACTTCAAATTAACATTCCTTTCTGTACTATTATGTCATCCATTGCATTGTTTCTCTCATTAAAATGTTCATAAATTGCAGGGATTTTAAGATCCATTTGCAGTCAATCTTCCTGTCCTAACTCAGGATCTATTTCAGCTTTTTTATCCCTACAGATGTTTCTCTAATTTGTTCTTAAAGACCTCCAGTAATCCTCCCAGGGAAACAAGACCCCAGGCAATGTACTTGAGTGTTTCATTACATTCTGATTAGAAAACTTTTTTCCTCATTTCTATCTGGGATGTTCTCATGTTGTTTAAACTGTGACTATGGTCTGTCATGAGCATGAAGAACCAGAACATCCTTTTACATACCTACAGTCTAGGAGAAACAACGTATCTTCCCCAGTTCATGTTTTCTGTAGACCTCCAACCTCATAATTCACCTGTCAACTTCCTCCAGTTGATCTGCATCTTGTTCGGCATCACAGGTCCAAAATTACCCATAGGACTTTGGAAAAGCCTCCAGCTAAGGTTTTATCAATACTGAGCTGCAGGAAAGGATTACTGCACATATTTTGCAGGTGGCACTTGTGTTTATACATCCCTCACATTGTCTGTCATTTTTGCAATATTATGACACTGTTGACTCATGTTTGGATTATGCTCCCCTGCAACCCCAGATCCCTGCTACTTAGAGAGCAGTACCCACCCTACATTTGGGAAAATTATAATTTCTGCCTGAGGAATGAAGCTTTGTACTCATTCCTACTGAAGACCACCTTATTTTTTTTCAGATCATTTCCCCAATTTGTTGTAATCATGCTAAACTATGCTCCTGCCTTCCAGCATTTACATTTACTCCCAGATTGGTGTCATCTGCAAAATTAATAACAAATCTCTGTATTTCATCATTCAGTCATTAATGAAAATATTAACTTGCAGAGGAAACAGGAACAAATCCCTGTAGAATTTTACTCCAATATCCTTCCATTTTGTCAGTGAACCATTGATAAATATTCTCTGAGTACAATTTTCCCACGTTCAATTATTTGCCCACTATGACTCTTTCAGAGCCACCACTTTTTTGAAAACAGTCCTTCTGACTCCCTTTGACTCCAAAATTATTTGTTTGTTCCCATGTATGCCCTTCACTTGGATAGGCTCAGCTTATCAAGCATCTTGATCACTACATCTTTATCTTTGTAATCAAAGTCTTCCTTAATTTTCGAGAGAAAAAAATATCTGCAGAATATCTCATGAGGGGCTGAGATACTGATTCTGTTCTCAAGCAAGATAAAATTAGGCTAAGATTCAGATTTTTACCAATTTTTCATCTTTTTCATTGATTTCTTACATGGCAGGAATGTTTGTGTGTGGGAGGATTGTTCTGTGACTTTTAAATATAAAAATAAAAAATTAGTGAACACTCCTGTTCTTTGCAGTTTTATCTGATCAAGCTATTGTATAACAGCAGGAAAAGATTTGATTCTCATATCTCCTCTTCTAACTTTTCCAGATAACTTTCATTTGTATAAGTGCCCTAATTCATAACGTTTTGCTGTACAGATGTTTAATCAGCTCCTATTTAGTGTAGAGTTTGTTGGAATTAGACATAGCAACTTGTTTTTGAAATGAGCATGTTGGGCAAAATAAAGTCCTTACAATGGTCCGTTATCTTTCCAAAGTGATATTTGCTAACCAAACTTGCGATCTCATCAGAGAATGAAATTGTCTCAGTTCTACATGTCCTGTTTCTGTTAAACCATGCTGACTGACATTAAGTAGTCTTGTTCTCCAATTTTTAGTTGACTCCTGGATTTGTGGTGGGTGTTTTTCTTTTTTATTTTGCCTAAGGCTGGTTTCAAGTTAATTGACTTACTATTAGTTCAGTCATCTTACTTGGCCTTTTTGAATATTGACACAAAATAAGCCATTCTGCTATACTGGAATTTACTGGGTAGGCCAAGATTTATTCAAGACCAAAATGAGTTGGCTAAAGATCTCTTCAGACAACCTTTTAAGGACACTTGGGTGCAAGTTATTCAGGCCTACAGATTAAAAAATCTTTATCCCTCACTGAAGTTGTTAAAACCGTGCTTAGTTAATGGACTGGGGTCTGAGTTCACTATTCTTATGTCATAGGAGTGCAACATCCCATTTGTCTATGAAAGTAGAAATATTTACAAAAAAAGTTTGATTTTTCTGAATTGTTGCTAACAAAATTTTTACTGCATTTATCTAGCCATTGGTCTCTATCATCGTGATGAATCAGATGTGAAGATTTGAAAAACCTGCAGGTCTCAATGCAGAGGAAAAGAAAAAAACTGTTCAATAACTATAATTTATGTCTACTGGTTCCTATTTTCTTATCTTTTCTCCATTGCTACTTGATCTTTCATTGTCCATCTAAATGAAGAGAGGTGATGAATCCACACCCTATAAACACACTACCACACACAAAGAAGTGACTTTTCCAATTCAGAGCCTAGCAAGTGCCTTTCATATGTAGATACACATGATCAGTAATATCTGAGATCCAGATATTTGTGGATAGAGTGGTCACTGTAGGGACCAGACTTCTCCTTTCTTCAGCCCGCTTGGCCCCATAAAGACACTCAACTCTCTCAACAACTGAACTGTTGGGACAAATGGTTTTGTTGACAGAGGTCTCTGTCCATGTTGCAAGATACAGATCCAATCAGATCTTCTCAGGTGGACTATTCTGTGTTGATTCCTATTTTCCTACTCTGACCACTGTAATCCAAATTTAAAGCCTTAGGCAAATTGACAATATACAGAGGAGAACCAGAAAGCAGAGACATTAAATTGCCCTCCACATATTAAGGACCATGCAAGAACCTGATGGGTGTCACAATTCATCTGGAGACTAAGTAAAAAAAAGTCATGAAAGCAGGCTGAAAAGAATCTGCTGATGAATTTGCACAATCAGACTAGCTCATATAAAATCAGTAGCATCTGTTCATGATCTATGCATGACCATGGCAAACATGAAAGAGGTGTCTTCAGTCCTCTGGTTAGTCCAGAACGGGAAAAGTGCTTATCCAGATGTCATTCACTGGTTTTATACATCCCTTAGTCTTAGGAGATGTTTTACCCCCAGCTACTCTCACCCAGAATTCAAGCCACTCCTCAACCTTTCAAAAGTTATGCCAACTCATGACACTTTCTAAGAGCATGATGTAACTGAAAGCAGATCAAAATAAGTTGTCTTGTGATTCCTTCTATGCCTTTTATACCCCTATTACTCTTTTAGGCTCTGGATATTCCTCTATCTCAGGAGCAACTCCAGGTGCTTTCTTAGGGCAAACTGCCAGGTGTTTTGTGCTTTATGGGCACTATAGGCAGGGATGAAGATTTAATCCAAGATCTGTTATTCTCCATGGGGAAAAGAGGAGGTGTCTCTGGGTTTGGACTTCACATTAAAGCTGGTGCTGAAGGCTCACCTGGCTTTGTTCAGCCAGCCATGCTGTTTTTGCAGGTGCAGAGTACTGAGCCCTGAAGGGTGGAAGGATAAATAGTTATGGCTTTGAGGAGGGAAAAGACTGCTTCATAGAGATGAAAGGGTTAAACCAAGCAAATTCCCACGGGGGGGAGGGAAAGAAAAAGGAAGCTGCATGCATTGAAAGCTTCTCTTGGTGTCTTATACATGAATAATGGGTCCCCCAGGGGTTAGCTCCTGGGTTCAGAGAAGGTTTTTATCTTGTCTAGACATACAATCTGAACATCCCCAAAGATCTGGCGCCTGAATCTCACAGGAGACAATGTTTCCCCCCCTGACTCCCATGGGATGCGTCCAAAAGATTTCTATTTCAGAAGCACCTGTACGTAGATTAGAAGAGAAACAGGAGGTGGGAACAAGCATTCAGACTGTCTTCTATGGGTGTCATTGTTTTTTAACTATCCAAACTCCTGGATCTGTGCATGCAGGGACTGTGACATTTTAGTAACCTCATAGATGCCTAATATGAGGAAACATGACCAGGATGCCCTCTAGGGAGCCTGATGCCAGCTTCGTATGAGATTAGTTAGTGTTTTGGGTGAGCTTGGGACAAACTTTAAGTGATTTTCAGACAGTTTATGACGTCAGGAAGATAGAATGCAACCCTTCATGGATCAAATATGTCTTAATGTTTCTCATGATCACCATTACTCACCAGTTAGCAAAGACAGGGACTAGGAATGCCTGAGTATGATTCCAGACCTACATTGTCACCTAGGGAAGATCACTCATACAGTACTCTATGCTTCTAATTACTAATATTTAAATATAAAAAGAACATATAAATACATTTATTTGAGAAATGTTACTCACAACTGGAATTATTTTACTTTCTTTCATCTTAGCCCACTTCAAAAAAATGCACAGGAACAATTTTTCTTTCAGCTTCACGGATGCAATTGAGAAGATGACACTTAAGCAACATTCAAGCATGAATGGAAAATACAATGCAATATTCCCCTTACAGTAATTTTGCTCCACCAGCTTGGCTTAATGGAAAGAATTCTTGGTTCTGGGAGAGTAACATGGTTCAGGTTGCCTTTAACATTGGCCTTGATCTTGTTTTAGCAGTAGCATCCTGTATCTGTCCAGCGATGCTCAGAAGATAATTACTTTGATTTTGGTGGATATTGCATCCTTGTTTGTCATGTCACCATCAAAGCTTGTTCACAGATACTCAGTTGCTCCATATACAAAAGCCTGATTTGATATTTGAAGCATAATTCTGATGAAATCAACTAGGAACATTCAAGACATCTATGTACGTACATCTCTCTACATATTTCACCTCAAACATTGTGCATAGGTGAAATTATTTAATGTTATTTGAAAAAATTGGCAGAAGATGAAAGGGTGAAACACTATACGGAGTTTTCAACCCCCAGATCAACGATTGCCTTAGCATAGGTAAGTACCAGAAACATGTAATTCATGATTTGCTGAACGGAAGTAAATCTCAGTGGTTAAGTTTGGGGTATCCTGTGACTTTATAAATTGATGTCCTGTTGTCTTTCAGTGACTCATGTAGGTAGTTGCTCTCTCATTCTTTCCCTCTCTCTGCCTCAGTTTCCTGAAATAACAACACTTCCTTGCCTGTTTCCTTCTTTGTTGCCAAAGACCCTCAAAAAAGGCCAACAGAAATCTTGATAGACTTTAGAAGAAAAGTAAGTCCAGCAGGTTCTCTGTATTCATGTCAGAGAACCACATCAGAAAGGTCAGAAAAAGGACTTTTTGATACTGGGCTGAGAAAAAAGTTCCAGTGGATGTGACAAGATGATGACACAGGGATATAAAAAAGCAGCAAACTCAAGTGAAAGACATGGTACAACAGTGTTAGGAAACAATGAGTAAATCTTAGAAGTAAGGATCCTGAAAAGCTACTGTAGAGATATTAGCTAAATAAGTGCATGAAGAATGAAAATGATCTCAGAAATGGAAAAACGGCAAAGCGCTTAGAGGGCCCAAGGTGTCTCACTGCCTTTGAAAGTAACACAATTTGGCTAGCTGAATACCTCCAAAAGTTGAAGTCATTGTGTCTACGATTGGGCATCTCCCTACTGACTGAAAGAGGCAGTCTATCAACCATGTACTCTTGATGCAACAACTACTTTTAGAAAGAAAAGAAAAGAAAAGAAAAGAAAAGAACAGAAAAGAAAAGAAAAGAACAGAAAAGAAAAGAAAAGAAAAGAAAAGAAAAGAAAAGAAAAGAAAAGAAAAGAAAAG